>JAOWBW010000162.1:67075-273968 GCA_026119855.1 Campanula takesimana | reverse complement strand
GGGTAAAAAAAATGAATCCAGAACAAATTGAATCTTTACTGGATCAGTTTCAAAAAGGAGGAAGGGGAAGGAATGACAGAAAATGAAGTGTAGGGAAGAGAAGGGAAATGGAAGAAGTTGGGTATTGGAGAGAGGAATGGAAGTATAAGGAGAGAACTGCCATCTATAAAGATATGGAAATACAATGCAGTTTATCCTAAAGAAAATTGAGAGCAGAGAGAAAAAATGAACTCAACTGCCAGGTCTTCAATGACTTGATCAAGAGTTGAAGCAATGAGTTGATCTGAAGCAGCCTGAGATTCATCGGCTGGAAAGATTGCGAAAGGATTTGGACGACCAGACTTGAGTCGTTGCTCTTCATGCTTGTGGCGGCTCTGATGATGGCTCCATAGTGACTGGCTTTGGAAGAAGTAGCTCTAAACCTCTTTAGGTAAGCCGCAATGTCTTGTGCATACTTCCTTTTCAAACCACGCGGTTTGGGAGTCCTAACTGCAACTTTGAACTCAGGCAAAACCGAAGGGGCAGAGATATTGATCAGTTGCGGTTGAGCCGACGGTGGAACTGATGGAGCAAAAGGCAGTGTAGGGGATCCAGAAGGTGAAGGAGTGTGCTCTGGTGAGTCAAACTCTAGCTTTCGTTTCAATGAAGGAGGAGCGGTTTCAACCAACATGGGGTCTATTCCGGCCTTTCTCAGTTCAGCTCTTTCTCTCAATTCCTTTGCAAATGGGCCTTCAATGGGTGAGTGATCCTTCTTGTCATGAGCTTCAGTGAAGTCCACTGCACCATGTGGCCTTGATTGCCAGTGCTCCACAAAATCATATTTCTTGATTAATATTCCCTTCTTCTTCAGCGGTTGAACCTCAAGATTGTCATCATCTTGCTCAGGTTCATCATGAACTGCCTCAGACACATCAGTCTGCTCATGCAATACTGCAGCCTCAAACTCATCGGTTTGCTCAGGCTGAACCGCACTTGTAGATACCTTGGTTTGTTCAACTAGAACCTCAGCCTTAGACACTTCGGTCTGCTCAGGCTCATCTACATCCACAATAACCTCAGCCACAAACTGTTCCGCAGTTTGATCAGGCTGAACTGCGGCCTCAGACATGTCAGTCTGTTCAGGCTCGGTTTGAGTAGAAGGTTTGAGGTTGGGAAGGGTAGAGAAGATTAGCTGTAACTGTTCTTCAGTGAATTGAACAGTTGGCAGTTTGAGAGGGGATTTTGGAGGTGAGATAGGTTTGGGTTCAGAGGTGGTGGCTTTCAGTTTTCTCAAGAGATTCACATCTTGTGCAAAATTCATGGATTTTTCAACATTTGTCTTGATTGGGGAAAGGGTTTTATTTGGGGTTTAGATGAGGTAGGAGGAGTTGATTTAGTGAAGGGAATAGGCTTAGATGGAGGTGGAAGCGGTTCAGAAGAGGGATTGGATAAAATAAGGAAGGATTTTGGTAAGGAAGGTTTTGGAGGAAGATTGGATGAGGGTTTGGGAGGGTCAGTAACTTTGGCTTTCTTCTTTCTTGGAGCCGCGGTTTCCCTGGGTTGAGCCGTAGGGATTGCAGGCTCCCCCTCAACCGCAGACTCCCTCTCAACTGGAGCCTCAGTTCCATCCAGGCTAACTCCTAGCCTATTCAAGGTGGCAGTTTGAGCTGCTTCTCTAGCTCTTGTAGCTGCGGCTTGATCTGCTATGGCACCGGCATAAGGTTTGCCTGACTTATTGAGCCGAGCCTCAGGATAGGGTCCTCTCTGTTCTTCAGTCAAAGGATCAGCATTCCATACCGCTTGAGCAAACCGCCATCCAAACCCGGTTCTGAAAGCATCAATTTTTGAAGCACCAAACAATGTCTTCTCATTCGGTTGCACCCACTCAGCTTCATTTGCCACAGAAGCTTTAAAGATCACAGAATCTTGATGAAGAAACTTTGTTAAAAGCTTGCAGTGAGTTCTGATCTTTGTTTTTCCAGCGGCTTTGGCAGAAGTGTGGCGGCTGAGGGCATTGATCATTTCTTGCATGATGATCCTTGGCCAGTGCAGCTTCTTCCCTTTGTAGATAGCCACGCAGTAGTTGTACTGCTCAGAAGTGAAGTTGTTGTGATTGCCATTCTTGCACATCACTCCAGTATCTACTAAATCACACAACATTGCCATAACTTCTCCAAACTCCTTCTTGGGGGTGGACTTAGTGTTGAAGACAGAAACCCCTAAGAGCTCCTCAGTAGTTCGGCTGACTAACTCTGGTTTGATGGAAAGAATTCCAAAATTTTCTAACCCAGACAGGATAGCAACCTTTGAAGCAGATAAAACCACATCCTTTGTCCTAACAGTGGACTTGATGGCATTTTCAGTCTTAACTTCCCCAGACTCTAAATCTCTGATTTCTTCACCTTTACATTCAACAGGGGTACCACACAGACAATTCCCATTGCAAAGAATTCTGCACAAAGCTTTTTGTCAAACTCGGTTCATCCAACTGAAACAGAGGCAGCAATTTTGACGATTCCAGTAGGGCAAGCAGTTTTCTTCCAACTGCATCAGCTTCGAATTCGGCTTTAATGATTTGAGATCCAGGTACAAAGTTGGATTCATCCTAAAAATAATCAAAGTTAGTAAGAGATTGGTGCAAGCAGTTTGATAAACCAAGCATACAAACCGCTACAAGGAATTCTAACAATGAAATAGGCGGTTGAAGCAAAACAGGGGTAAAATGGTAAACACCCAAAACTAGACATGAAAAGAATTTGAAAAAGGATTTGAATGCATGAAGAACATGATGAACAGGGGATAAACATGCAAAACAAAAACTTAACCAAAACATGAAAGAAGTATACCAAAAGACTCGAAAATAGCAGATACTAACAAAGTTCTAAAAGAACAAGTTCAAATAATAAACCCAGAACATAGTATCAAAAGAAATACGAAAGAACACCCGAAAACCCAAAAATCAAAATTGTTCAAAAATTGAACAAAAGACATGAAATAAACATCAAACCCAGCATATATGAACATATGTAAGCATAATCAACCAAAAATTGAACGAAAAAGCAAGAAAAAAATATTAGAATATGAACAAGCTTTTACGAGCAACAATGGCGGAAAAAGATGAAATGCTAGAGTGAAGGGTTCAAGAAATCATACCATATCTCCTTTGGATGTTTTAGATGTAGATGGAGCAGAAGGGTCGGATGATTTCTTAGGTGCCATTTGAATTTTGAAAAGAAAATATGGGAAATATTTGAGGTAGAAAACAGAGTGCAGAAGAGAGAGAGATGAATGATGAAGAAGGTAAAAAGGTAAAAAGAAATAAACTTTGTCTTTTATACTCAAATAACTGTTCCTCGGGTGATGGAACGACGAGAACGGCGCACGATTATCTCCAGATGGCGTCCCACGTCACATAAAATTTAATGCGGCAGAGAAAATTGCAAAAAGGTCCTTATAATTGATATGACATAAAGTAGGGACTGAAATGCAATTTCATACCTGAGCAGTTTGATTGAGCAAACCGACTTACCTTACGTCTTCAGCGGTTTTTCATGAAACTGATGTCTCTCTAATCTGATGGTGGTTTATATGTTTAAACTGAATGACTTTGCTTTCTTGTCGGTTTTGAAAGAACCGATTTCATTCATTTTGACTCGTCAGTTTGATGGAGTATCTTGTACCGAACCATTTATTGATGCGGTTTCAATGATGACAGAACCGCACACTAGATGACTTTTCTAAGCATAGCCAAAACTCTTAAACAAAAGATATTAGAAATAATATATATAGATATGATATCTTAAGTTAGTTCTAACATACCCATTTCTCCTCGTAAGTGATAGAACCTGGAATTTTTAAGCGGTTTGGTGAGGATATCAGCAATTTGATCATCTGTTCCCACCTTTGCTAGAAAAATGTTTTTCTTTTCAACATGGTCTTTGAGGAAATGATATCTTATGTCGATGTGCTTGGTTTTTGAGTGCTGAACAGGATTGTTGGAGATGGATATTGCAGCAGTGCTATCACAGTAGATAGGGCAGTTTTGTTCAAATATCCCGTAATCCTCGAACTGTTGTTTCATCCAGAGAATTTGAGAGCAACAGCTTCCAGCCGCTATATATTCAGCTTCAGTGGTTGAGACTGAAACCGACGCTTGTTTCTTGCTGGACCATGACACAAGCCGCGTTCCAAGGAACTGACAAGTACCACTTGTGCTCTTTCTGCTTATCTTACATGCTGCAAAGTCAGCATCTGAATAACCTAATAGATCAAATGAAGATTCTTTGGAGTACCAAAGTCCAAGGTTAACAGATCCACATAAATATCTAATAATACGTTTAACATCAATAAGATGGGATTCTTTAGGGTCAGCTTGAAATCTAGCATAAACACTAAACATGATATCTGGCCTACTAGCAGTTAAGTAAAGTAGAGAGCCAATCATACCTCGGTAGAGAGTTTGATCAACTTTCTTACCATGTTCGTCTCGATCCAAACTGGAGGCCTTAGGCATTGGGGTATCATCTGGTTTAGCGGTTTCAAGCCCGAACTTCTTTATCAAATCTTTAGTGTATTTGGCTTGGTTGATAAAGATCCCATAATGGCATTGCTTGACTTGGAGTCCGAGAAAGAATGTCAATTCTCCCATCATACTCATTTCAAATTTACTCTTCATTAGCTTCTCAAACTTAACACACATAGTTTCATTAGTAGAACCGAAAATAATATCATCAGCATATATTTGAACTAATAATGAATGACTTTTGTGTTTAGCTATAAATAGATTCGTATCAATTTTACCTTGAGAGAAGCCTTGTTCAATAATAAATTTAGATAGAGTGTCATACCATGCTCTTGGAGCTTGTTTGAGTCCATACAATGCTTTCTTGAGTTTGAAGACATGATTTGGAAGTTTGTTGTCTTCAAATCTTGGCGGTTGGGCTACATAGACTTCTTCTTGTAGTTCACCATTCAGAAATGCACTCTTCACATCCATTTGATATAACTTGAATTTCTTGAAGGAGGAATAGGCCAGGAACAATCTTATGGCTTCGAGTCTGGCTACAGGGGCAAAGGTCTCATCATAGTCAATCCCTTCTTCTTGCCTATAACCTTGAGCAACCAACCTAGCTTTGTTTCTAGTTATAGCACCACTTTCATCCATCTTGTTTCTATATACCCATTTTGTTCCAATTACAGTGTGATCTCTGGGCCTTGGAACTAGAGTCCAAACTCTGCATCTTTCAAACTGATTGAGCTCTTCTTGCATTGCAGCTACCTAACTTGGATCAGTTAGAGCTTCATCTACCTTTTTCGGTTCCATCTGAGACAACAGAGCAGTTGAGAACAAACTGTGATCATCTCTGTGAGTCAAACTCCCTCTGGTTTGGACACCAGTACTGATAGGACCAATAACATTGGCAGTTGGATGGTCTCTATGCTCATTAATTTCAGGAGGGAGGTTGTCTTGAACCACTATTTCTTGAAGATTTTCCAGAGGAGGATCATCTAGATAATCATTGAAATCTTCATTGAAGGTTAGATTTGGAACTGGTTCAACAGTTTGAATGGGATCAGAAGACAGCGGTTCAACAGTTACACCATCAGCGGTTTGAGTAGGTGCGGCTGAAGAACTGGATGTAGCAGTTTCAATAGGATGGTTGTCAGTTTCTCTATGTCTAGTGCCTGTCTCAAAATCACTAAAATCATTAGCAATATTTGGATCCATATGTGGCTCAAGGAGAGCATGTTCATCAAATGTAACATGGACTGACTCAACAATTTTTAAAGATGTCTTATTGAAACAACGAAAAGCTTTAGAGTGTTTAGAATAACCAACAAAAATACCTTCATCGGCCTTAGCATCAAATTTACCTCGATGCTCTTTGCCATTGTACAAGATGTAGCACTTGCATCCAAATATCTTGAAGAAGGAAATGTTGGGTGATCTGCCTCTCCACAATTCATAAGGAGTCTTGTTGTGAACTTTGATGATGAGGGAGCGGTTCTGGGTGAAACACGCGGTATTGACAGCTTCGGCCCAGAAGTACTTGGGAAGCTTGGCTTCTGCAATCATAGTCTTCCCTGCTTCAATCAAAGTTCTGTTCTTTCTTTCCACTACTCCATTCTGTTGTGGAACTCCAGCGGCAGAGAAATTATGATCAATTCCATGATCATCACAATATTGGGCAACACCATTGTTTGTAAATTCGGTTCCATTATCTGAACGCACGGCAACAATGTCATCCAATTTCTGAGTTTGGAGCTGTCTAAAGAGAGCGGTTACGATGCCATAAGTATCATCTTTAGAGGCCATCATTTCCACCCATGTATATCTTGAATAATCATCAACCACCACAAGTGTATAGCGGTTTCCTCCAATACTGGCGGTTGGGACAGGTCCAAATAAATCCATGTGCAGCAGTTGCAAACAGCGGTTCGTTGAAGGTGCGGTTTTACTAGGAAATGACTGTTTGGGCTGCTTTCCAAGCTGGCATGCTTTACACTTTTCATCATGATGTCAGCCACTTTGGGTAGTCCTTTTACTAGACCATCCCTGTGCAGTTTTGCTAGATACTTGAAGTTCAAGTGGCTGAGCCGCTTATGCCATAACCAGCTGCTTTCACTTATATTTTTGGCTACAAAACAGAGGTCAGCAATAGAAACAATATTGCTTAAATCTATCATATAAACATCACCTGTTCTGTTGCCAGTCAGTAGAGTGACTCCAGAGGAAGCATCTTTGATATAACAGCTAGTTGATGTGAAGATGCAGTTCATTCCTTTGTCACAAAACTGAGATATGGAGAGAAGGTTGTGCTTGAGTCCTTCTACTAGTGACACATTTTCAATAGTCACCTTTCCTCATTTGATTGCTCCATATCCTACTGTTTCTCCTTTCTTGTTGTTGCCAAACACTACTGGGGGACCTTTCATTTGGATGAAACTGCAGAGTAGTTCGGAATCTCCAGTCATGTGTCGTGAGCATCCACTATCCAAGTACCAGAGATCCTTCTTCTTCTTAGCGGTTCCAGCCATAAAACATGAAATCTGAAAAATAAACATGAAAGGTTTTGGTCCCCCTTATTCCTTGGGTCCTAGGGTTAGCATCTTTTTTGGGACCAACACCTGTTTGACCTTAGGATTTTTACGTCCCTTGGCATTGGGTGTGAATCTTAAAAGACAATGACCAGCACTATGACCAAAATCGGCACAAATAGAACAATGAATTAAGCCAGGTTGTGGTTGCGGTTTTACAAACCCATTACTGACCTTCGGTTTCTCATGTTTTACTGGGTCAACGGTTTTGGCTTTAACAAAGTTAACCTTCTTGAGCTCAACCTTTCTCTTAGGTGCGGCTTTAGGAAATATAACAGGATATTCTTTAAACCGACTAGGAGCGGTTTCATCACTCAATACTTCCTTGGTTGCCTCAGCGCTGTGGATTTCTCTTTCCACTTTGGATCTCTCCCAGTCTGGTTTTTAGGATACTCATAGAAATAATTTTGCTTTTTAATTTCTTGTGTTGAGCCCTTTTTACCAGCATGATTCACCTTAGGAATTTCTTTGGTTTGTTCAGTTGGTTTCACACCACCTTCAGCACAGAGACAAGGACACTTACACCCATCATCAGTTTTAAATCCTAATCCACTTTTCTCCTTAGAGAGAATTTGTGAATTAACGATTTGTTCCATGGTGACACCAGACTTAGTCCACACATCGGTCACTTTTTGAAGTTCATCCCTTTGACAGTAAGATCATGGATTCGGGTGAGAAGTACCTCGGTTCTGTCCTTAAGGTAGTGGTTTTCTTCCACAATAGAAGCTATCCCAACTATTTGGAGCTTGAGTTTTTCAATCTCCTCCTTATGGGACTTGCACTCTTTTTGGGAATATTCAAGTTCCGCAGCCATTAATTTATATGCCTTTTTAAGCACAGTGTGTTGTTGACAAATAACATTAGCACGTTCAAGTACCTGGTCATCATGGCTTTGTTCGGTTTGATCCTCAGGAGAGTAGTTTGGTGAAGTAGGAGTTTTGCCTTGTTTAGCTTCAAGAGTTCTTGGTGAAACTGACTTCATTTGATGGAGTGGCAGTGGAAGGCTTTCGTCAATTTCAACTTTTTCTTCAAATCCCATTAGGCAAAGATTTGCAACTCCTTCATCTTCATCACTATCATCTGTATCAGAACCCATCCATGTTAATGGTTGTTCTCCTTGTTCAGCAACCATTCCTCTTCTCTTGAAAAACTTTTTGTTGAACGGTTTCTTGGCAGGAGCGGCTTCATAGCGCGGTTTGGGACAACTGGAGGCAAAATGACCTGGTTGTCTGCAGTTGTAACAAACAAGATCATCCCTTTTCTTAGCATCAGCTGCTTTATTGAATCTGGTTGGAGGGACAAACTTTGCAGGGCCGCCTGACTGAGATTGAGCTCTGTTCTTTCTGAACTTGGTGTAGTTTTTCACATAGAGAGCAAACTCGTCATCATCCATGTCATCAAAGTCAACTTGAGTAGAACTGGATGCTACACTTTGAGAATTTTGAGATGGAGTGTAGGATTGATGAGATTGCTGAGGTTGAGAATAGGGTTGATGATGTTGAGGGTAAGGTTGATGAGGCGGTTGGTAATACTCTGGAGGTGCGGTTTGAGGAATATATCTTGGAATGTTTGGATCAAAAGAAGCGGTTTGTAAATGGATATTAGATGTGGTTTGATGGTGATCTGGATTGTAAACTGGAGATGTGGCATTGTTGAAAGCGGCAAGAGAAAGAGACTTGAATCTGTTTTCGGTTTCATGAGCTTCCTCAAGCTTTAATTCAAATACCATTAGCATGGCATAAAGATGACGAAGATCAAGAGCTTCCAGATCTTTGTTGTCTTCAATGTTGGTAGTTTTGATCAGCCATTTGGTACCAAGAGATTGCATGAATCTCATGTTCAGGTCAGTATTGGAATACTTGTGCCCTAGAGAGAAACATACATTGACAATTTCCACGAACCGCTCATAGCATTGGCGAAGAGATTCCTTTGGGTCTTTGACAAAGTAATCAAAGAGCCTTCTCTGTTGGTAGAGGCGGTTCTTCTTGGTGTCGGCATCTCCTTCCAGAAAGTCAATGATGCCATCCCATGTTTCCTTTGCGGTATTGCAATCTAGAACCTTTGAGTGAGTTCTTAGATCAATAGCTGATACAAGCATGGACATAGCTCTACCATCAAAGTCCACATTCCGTTGATCAGTTTCGGTCCATTCAGCTTCTGGCTTCTTGATTTCCGCGGTTTGTCCAGCAGTACCTGCATCAGGGTTAGCCTTCATCGGGACATATGGTGCATTAACAATTGCAGTCCATAATCTGCGATCCTCAGATATCATGTGCTTCTTCATCCTATCTTTCCAGAAGATGAAACTATCTTCATTAAGAATTGGTAAGTGATTAGAGTTGGATGTCTGCATCATATGGGAGTTTATGTTTGCCATTGGATCAGCACCCAAGCGGTTAAGCTTGTAAAATAATTTTTGGTGGATATGCTCTGATACCACTTGTTGGTCCCAAAGGGCAACAAGGGTATAGAACCGCTAGAGGGGGGGGGGTTGAATAGCGGTTTAAAATCTTTTCGAAATTCCCTTGAAAATCAACCAAGTACTTATCAGTTTGGTCTATTGCGGTTTAAAGCACTAGAACCGCTCAGATAAAATGCACAGCGGAGTTTTGCGGTTTTGGCCAAACTGAATTATAAAGAGTAGGGCGGTTTAAGTGGTTGAAAAAGGAATGATGCAACTGACAAGGCACAACTGAAGTATCACAAAAGTATGCAAATAATTTATCAAGTCATTTCACATAAAAGTAAATAAAGCTCATAAACAGAAATGTAAATGACAAGACAGAAATTAAAGATCAAAGACACACAATTTGAAGAGGTTCGTTCTTGAAAGAACTACGTCCTCTACCTAGGTGGTTAGCCTAGGATTTTCTAATAGCTGCTAGACTTGTATTAATTTAGAGGAGTTTTTACAAGATTACAAAAGAATCTAAACTCTAAATAAACAATCTAACCTAACAATGCTATTATAACAACCTGTGTTTTCGAGGTATATAATCTATAAGAAAATATACTCCGGGTGTGTGGTGTGGAAAGAAATCAAGAGCTCAAAATATCTAAGTGATGGTGAGCAAGTGATTACTTTCTGTGCAAGGCTGAGTTGTGATGATTTGAAGGCTTGAAGCTTTGATGAAGAACTCTGGGTTTGCTAAGGAGATGATGAAGATATGAATATCTGGATTTTCAATCTTCAAAGAAAACTTGAATACTTGGGATATACTCTTTGAAGCTCAGCAACCTTCATTGTTGAGAAATGAAGGCTATTTATAGTGAAGGCATTAGTGACCGTTGGACAAAGAGGTGAGTCATTGAATGGCGGTTTTATGCGTTGTCACAATCCCATTGGTTGACCTGTCACTGTCGTCCTTTGCTTTTGCTTTGTGGCAGGAAGTTGTTGGATCACTACCTGACATTGTCCTTTTAGTTGTTGGAAAAGTACAACGGTAACTTTTCAAAAAGCGAGACAAACCGACATTCCAAGAATAACTGAAACATGACTTGAAGTTTAAGGACAAGTCACCAGTCATTCATTTACGGTTGAAAAGCGAATGTTTGTCTTCAAGGAGTAAATGACAGCAATAACTTCTTCAATATCTTGGTCGGCGGTTCCACCAGATGCATGTGCGGTTTCATGAATGAACCTGAAGTGCGGTTTCATCAAAGACATAAACTGCGGTTTGATGAAGGACTTAAGGCACCATGCTGGCGGTTTGAAGACGGCGGCTTGAGGGACACTAAACCGCTAAGGATAAACCGAACATAACTCAGCCTAATACTAAACATCTAGAAATGGACTTGTCTAAATATTGAAGTAAAACTTCATTACAGGTAAACCTAAAGTCCATAAAAAGACACGTGGAATGGGTCAATCAAATCAGGTGGGTGTACTAACAATGAATCCTAACACATAGATTAGTGTGATCATCTTCTTGTAATTGTTTCTCCGCCATAATAATATCTGTTTCCCTTTGCCCGTGGACGTAGCCAATAGGTTGTTGGTGAACTACGTAAAATCTATGTTCTCACTTGTTGATTTGCGTTCATTATTATCTGCTATCTCTTGGGTCTAATTTACTAACAAGTGGCACCAGAGACTGGTTAGTTGAGAAAGATCAGGGCATTCTGCTGCATAAGAAGAGATAGATTCTGGGATGGACCAGAAGATTGACAAGTCTGACAGGAAGAACAGTTTGATTTTATGGTAGAAGATTGTGCATTGGACGTGCAGATCGCGTGCAGAAAACGTGCAGATCGCGTGCAGCGTGCAGTTTTCGTGCATCGCATGTGTGCAGGGTCCGTGCAGAAATCTTGCTGTCTAGGTTGTACACATCTGGTATTGTATTCTGTTGCCTCTGACATATTTGAGCTTGGAATTTTCCTGGTTATTCTGAAACTCTTCACTGTAGAGGATCGAGAATCAATAAATCTGAGAGCAGTCAGTGATTGCTCATCTGTGCTAGCAATAGCAAATCTGGTAGATCTGAACCGAAAGCTTGTCTGGTGTTCGTTGGTAATCCAAAAACGCATCTGGAATGTTTCGGTGTCTGGTATCTGCATCTGAAGTCGGAGATCTGAAGCTAGGATTCTGTGATAAGAAGTTAGCTATCTGGTATAATCTGAAGATCTAACATCTGGTGTAGTCTATTCTAGTGATCTAGAAGTAGATACAAAATCTGTGTTGCCCGAGGCAATAAATCTGGTTAGATTTCAGAGTTGTACATCTGACTCCGCATCTGAAGAATTTGAGTCGGCTGCAGTGATGGCAAGCAGTGACAATCTGGATGAGGATTGTGATTATGCCTAGTAACTGAAGAAGAAGCGTGCAAGGAAGTTGCATGTGTTCTAGATTTGGGTGCGTCTTATCACATCTGTTCACGCAAGGAGCAATTTACAACGTACGAGCAGAAGGATGAAAACCGTATTTATATGGCTAATGGATCTGTCTGCGAGGTAGTTGGTATGGGCTCCATAAAGGTGAGAACTTCTGGTGATAAATTTTCACATTGAACAAGGTGAGACATGTTCCACAAGTAGCAAAGAATCTGATATCGCTTAGTCGGTTGGACAAGAAGGGATACAGTTTCAAAGGTGAAGGTGGAGTTCTGGATGTCTACAAAGGTTCATATGTGATTCTGAAGGGCGAGAGAAAAGGTTCCTTGTATATCCTCCAAGGTTCTGAGATGGGTGAGGGTGTTGACGAGTAGGTGGAGCAGCGTTTTACTCTAGTCGGGAGTGAATTGGGCAAGCCACGGCTAGAAGATCAACACGCACCAGTTTTATCGGTCATGGTTGGCAAGATTCAATGTCGACTGGATGGGCCCCATCTGAATGACTGTTAATTGCCCGTTGTGGTGATTCTGAGTGCCCGTAGGTGCACGTATGGGTGTCCGTAGGATACATGCATGCAGAATATCTGATTGTCCAGAGGACAAAGTTGTTTGTCTGGTGAGGCAAATTCTGAGTGTCTTGAAGATACATGGCGCGCGAAAAATCTGGTTGTCCGGAGGACAAATCTAGTGTCTTTGACGAAAGACAGACTAAGGCAAAGGTGAAAAAATCTTTTTCTGGTACGAGGGATGTGGCTCAAGGTGGAGTCTATGTCGGTAGCTTGTGCATCTGAATTATTAGGGGAGATTCAAAGTCAAGGTGGAGATTGTTAGAGTATGACTTTGAAAAAGAAGTCAAATTTGAGAAGAAAAAGGAAAGTAATTAAATCATTTTGGGATTTAATTAAGGATTCCTTCTGTCTTCTGGTTTAGGTCTTTAGCACTATAAATACTAATCATAAATTAGTATTTTTCTGCGTGATTCAATGACATAGAGAGAGAGAGAGATCAATAATTCTAGATCTAGGTTTTTCATAGCAAGGAACTTTGTGATAAAAGTTCATGCAAACATAGATTAGTATGATCATCTTTTTGTAATTGTTTCTCCGTCATAAAAATATCTGTTTCCCTTTGCCCGTGGACGTAGCCAATAGGTTGTTGGTGAACCACGTAAAATCTGTGTCTTACTTGTTGATTTGCGTTCATTATTATCTGCTATCTCTTGGGTCTGATTTACTAACAATAGTATTTATAGTGGTGTATCAATAACAATTTTTAAACTTTTACTAAGATAACTAAAAGTAGCTTTAGTTATTGCTCAAAATTACTTCGTAATAACAACGAAAAAGAGGGATTATCTTTCCGGGACAGAGGGAGTATTTTACTAAAAATTTTTATGATAATAATTTTTGTATTATTATGACTATGATTTATTATATATTAGTAAATAGGGTACTATCATTTTTCATGTGAAATTATGTGTGTATATTTTTCTTGATTACTAAAGTTAAATATTTATAATTAAAATTACTTTTTAAAATGTTTGGGTTGTTTTCAAAAGAGTGGTCCGATGTAAAGAGCAGGGATGGCCAAACGGAACCGGAAAAGCCCGGAACCGGAGCAAACCGGGGAGTAAACCGGAACCGGAGTAACCGAAACCGCCATTCATCCGGGCCGGTTACGGTTCACATAAATGGCGAACCGGACCGAAAATCCCTTGATTTTCAATAATTTTAATGGGGGGACCGGAACCGGATTGTGCCAACCGGAACCGAAACCGGGGTAAGCACGGGCCGGTTCAGGGTCACATATATGCCAAACCGGAACCGGCGGTTCCGAACCAGAACCGGGCCCGGAACCGGTTTTGGCCATCCATAGTAAAGAGCCTCACACTCTGAGGCTTATGTTTCAATCACTTTCTTTACCTCTTGACTTGGGACATCGGGAAAAAAAAAAAAAAAAAAAAAAAGGATTCTAGTTGGTAAGTAAGAGTTAGTAGAAGTAGAATTCAGGATGACATTGCATTTTTTAAAAATAGATTCATTACATTTTCCATCTACTTCCATCAAATTTTCTTTGGTTTGCAGATCAAAAGTAACATTGAGAATCAGAGTGCTTAAAAGGAAATCATGGTTATTAAATTAAAAAAAAATGAATAACTAGGTCAAAGTTTTTTTTTTTTGGCACTACAATTAACGTTGCTTGATTAATTGAATAATCTATGCAGTAGTGGCATTTATTTGATGCAAATAACCCAATGCATTCAATAACACGTTGCATCTAGTTGGTGTTAAGCTTACTATGTAATATTGCTCCAAAAAAAAAAAAAAAAAAAAAAAAACGAAAAACGAAAAACCTTAATATTAGTATGTACTAAAAAAAAAAAAGACAGACTCATGTGAGACGGATCATTTATGGGTCAACCCGCCCGGCCCGCCACCCGTGCCTGCACATTTCTGACGCGCGTCCTCTCAGGTTGCGCCACGTATCTTTCTTTTTAAAAAACCTCCAACAACTTAAAAATGCAATATATTGAGATTTTGAAGTCGAAAAAAAAATCTGAAAATACCAAGCCATTTGTCTAGACGAGACGAATCAAACTAGATAGGTCATGATATGGTTAAATATTTTCTTTAAAAAAAAATATTTTTTTACAAACAAAAACACTGCTCTCTTTGTCATCTAAATGTAACACGTCGTTATGAAAAAAGCAATAGTGTAGTCTTTAAAAAGTAACACTTTTATTGTAAAATGTAACACCAGTTTTACAGAAAAAATTAAATAGCTCGATAGCTTTTGTGGTTAGAAAAAGTAATAATTGAAGTGTAACAGAGTGCATATATGATTATAATTTGTTGTATAGATGAAAGTAACAGTTTTATAGAATAAATGTTACATTAAACTATTGTAATTAATATAAATTACTAAGTGTTTTACTATTTTTTTCCTCAAATGAATGTAACAGTTTTTATTTTAAAATGCAAGATTCTTTTGGAGTAAATCTTATACTATCCTCAATCATTTTTGTACAAATGTTTGGTTACATTTCAGAATAAAAACTGTTACAATTGCGGGAAAAAAATTACATTCAATAATTATAAAATGTAACATTAGTTTTGTTGTCAATTTTATTTTATGTTATGTTTAATCAATTTCTGCAAAATTGTGGTACATTTTTAGAAAAAAAATTGTTACATTTGAAAACAAAAGTGTTATATTCCTTTATAAAAAAAAAGTGTTCCATTTGGTGACGAGCAAAAAATGCGCAGGAAATTTTTTGTGGGCGGATCAATAAATGGGCGGGCGGGGCGATTCGTAGACGGTCTGTCTCACAGTATGAGACCGTCTCTCTGGAGTCCAGCCCTAAATAAAAGCATTTACTAAGTTTCAGTTTTGGAAATAAAATGGAGAAAATGATGATGGAGTTGTTCCACATATTCAAAACGATAATTGGTTCACTTTATCCCAAATCAAGGTATGTGATTTTTGGATGATTTTTATGCTATTTTCTCTCCCGGTTGAGAGACCTTTGATTTCTCTCCTAGTTGAGAGCCTTTTGCTTCATTTCCCAGTTGGGAGTCTTTTGCTTCCTCTCCCAGTTGAGAGCCGTAGTACTTTTGATACGTTTTGTTGGCCCCAAAGATACAACAAGGGTATGAAAAGAGGATAGAGGGGGGGGGGTGTGAATAGCCTATTTAAAATTTCAACCATTTTTCATAATTCAACCTTATGCTTACTCAATGAATTTTGCGGTCACTTAAAAACAACTAGTTCAAGAGTAATATGCACAGCGGAAGTTTTCGATACAAATAAGTTAGAGTTGTTTTTGAATGAATCAGTGCGGTAGGTAGAGTTGCGGTCATTTAGAAGTTGCGGCAACTAAGAATGCGGTAGGTTGGAGTGCGGTCAGCTGAAGTGAGTTCAGCTGAGTGAGGTAGGTTGAGAGATTGAAAGATGGTGTCTTGGAAGTTTGGCAAATGATAAGTAGTCAGATTCACAACTTAGGCAATATGGTAAACATACAAACACAATTCACAAATGTTTATAAATCTGAAAAGATCAAAACACTAAACGACAGACAAGATTAATATGAACACTAAGAAAAAGTGCAGAAATGTAAAGAGCAATAAGTAAATGACACAAAGATTTGGAAATGTTCGATCTGTTAAAAAATCTACGTCCTTACCAATATGGTCAGTCTTGGATTTTGAATGGAAGTTTATATTGATTCTTCCTTGATTACAGATTACAGAGATGAAGTTTTGAATCAACAACCTATTTTCTATGAAGATCAAATCCTATACTTAGACCAGTGTATCGCTATTGATGCAATCTATGTGATTGATCAATCGGGGTGAGTGTGTGTGTGTTAACAATCAAAAGATCTTTGAAATCTATATGATTTAGAGCCTATTGAATCTTATATGTTATAAGGCTTGAGATTTGTAGATGAAGGTTTCTGGAGTTGTTGAAGACTTGAAGGTTGTGCTTGAAGATTCGAAGGATTTTGGATGTTGGGTTTTGAGGGTCCTTGCGCAGCGGAAGACGGCAATATGAAATCAACAAAACCCTAAGCCCCAAGATCCATTCATGATGATTAAATTAATAAGAGGATGAATTTAGAATACTAACCATGTTGTGAGTTTAAAATTTTCAGATCTTCAAATCTTCAAGTCTTCAAGCTTTAAGATTTGATCTCCTCGTTCTTCGCGTTCTTTGAATCAGGATCACAGGAACACGAACTTGAGATGCTAAAGCAAACATCCTCTATGTGTATCCACACGCGAATGAATATCTAGAACCATTCTAGATCTGGATTGCTAGTCCCATTAGAAAACACGCTTTTCTAATCTTTAAAGGCTATATGAATTTATTGGTGTTCTTGAGCTTTTGATTCTCAATCTAAACTCAAGAATGTGTTTCTCAAACACATGGAGGCTACCAATAATGATACAATATCAATTAGGTTACTCCCATTTAATGCCATATGGACTAAGGCAAAGAGATAGGTTTTTATACTTATTTTACATAAACCCTTTAGGAGAAATTTGCCAAAAACCCGTCAAACCTCAGAACAGGAAGTCAGAATCCCGAAATAAAGGTGGTCGCCCAGGGTACCACATGGGTCTGCTCGGGTTACCATATGGGTCCGGTCGGGTCCCCACATGGGTCCGGTCGGACCATGCTCCTTTTTTTCACTTTTCTGATTTTCCTTAAATCCGATTTTTACGCTATTTTACGCAATTCTAATTTTAGCCTTTTCTTGATTCGTTTTTTGTGTGTGACCCCATAGGATTATATTAAGTTGGCAATGAGTCAAACCAAGGTCAAACCATAAGTCATGAGCGGACTCTAGCAAGCCATCATGACTACCCAATTAATATAACTTAACGAAGTTCGTTATCCTCATAGAACATATCACAATCTTTTTGTCACGCGATATCATATTAAACATAATTCATGGTCAACGTCAAATTATCTCGTTCAATTCTTTTTCGATCCCGAGTAGATTAATTATGAGCAAATGATGTTGATCACATCAATTCATTTGAGCGTGGCCACGCATTTCATCAATCTCACTCTACGATTGGCCTAAGCAGATATCTCTCTTGAGAAGGAAAATTCCATATTGACTTATCATTCTTCCCTACAAGAATCCGATTATACCAATCATAGCCTTTATGACTACCTGGTTAAAGGTAGCGGTTGACTATGTCAAACATAATGTTCATCATGTGGAAGACCATGATAATCTCAGGTCTAAGGATATCAAATGATATAACTATATGAGATTTAATTATGACACTTGACCATGGCATAAATCTCGTAGGTGGGTCATGTCCAGTACTTGTTCACCAACGAGTACCCATAAGTTTAATTTGTATCACATACACATGATCATCATATGATCATCGATTAAACTTATATTAGTTCTTCATAAGTACTAGGGATGGGGATTATTATAATAAACATGTAAAACATATAATAATCCAAGGTTGTTATCTCCATAACAATGAGAATCATAATGTAACGTAAGGCCTTTCTCAAGGGCCTAGGGCATAATCTCCAACAATCTCCCACTTTCACTAGGCCCAATCAATGTGTATCCAATACCATTGAGCTTAGCTTATGACCATCATAACAGCATGTGGAAGAATCTTATGTAGGAATATTATCCTTGTTATCATCATAAGGTATTGGGCATATTTTGACATCTCCCATGTCAACGATTTCTCGTAGAGATGGAAACGTCTGAGTATGTGTTTTGATCATAGATGAGTCTTTGGCACCTCAACTTGTGGAATAACCATTATTTCACAATAAAGGTCCATAGGATTAGTAGTACTAGAAACTATTTCCAGTTTTACTAATAATGTCTATATTCAAACAACTCTTTTAGTTATAACTCTTGCAACTAAACACTCAATTTTATTGGTAGAATAATTTATAGTGTATTCGCTTGGAACTATTCCAACTAATAGCACTTACTTTAAACTTATGTTTATACTGCGATTTGAATTACCCTTGTCGATTTGGAAGCATGCATCTGTGTAACCATTTACTATATCATCTACCATGTCAACAACCATCAAGAATGCATCATTAGTTCTTCTTAAGTACATAAGGACATTTTTGACCACTATCTAGTGACTTTCACTAGGACATGATTAGTGTGTTCTCATCATATTCTAAGTATACGAGTTATCCCGTCTAAGTACATAATATGACATACATGATAGATCCAATTGCCGAAGCATATGGAATCCTAATCATGTATTCTTGCTCATTAGTCTTCCACTAAGACTAAGTCTTGCCAAGAATATTGTCATTAGACAACTTTACAAGTTCTTCTCCAAGAGTCTTGCATACTGAACAATTCAGTACTTTGTCTCTACAAATACTATGATACAAACCAATCAACTTCCTAGATTTATATCAATAGATATTAATTCCAAGGATATAAGCAGGCTTCTTCCTAAGTCCTTCATTAAGAAACTCTTTCCAATGAACTATATGTCAATCACATATACAAGACTAAGAATTAGACTATGCTCCCACTAATTTCTTAACAAACACAAGTCTCATCTTTGATGTGTTTCAAACGATTTGAACACTTCATCAAAATGATTGTTTCAACTCCAAGAAGCTTGCTTCAATCCATCCCATGGATTTCCACAAATTACATAATTTATTAGAATTTTTAGACTATCAAAACCTTTAGGTTGTATCCAATACATCCTTAAGTGAGTTCCTGTTAAGGAACGCTGTTTTGATATCCATTTGTCAAATTTCATATTCCAAATATGAAGATATGACAATGAGAATTCTAATAGCTTAAAGCATGACTACGAGTGAGAAAGTTTCATCATAGTCGAAATATGAATCAACCTTTTTACATATAGTCTTGCTTAATTAGTATGTTCCTTGCTACTCATGTTAGTTTTCTCTAAGAAAACTTAATTCCATCCTTTGGTTTTTACACCTTAGGTTTGAATGATCAAGTTCCAAACTTGATTATTTTACATGGATTGCCTTTTAGATTTTATGACTCCAAGTCATTAATCTAAATATGGAGCGGACATTGCATTTTGATAGGTAGTAAATATGTCATTCTCAATTAACTTTACCTCAATACTTTCTATTTCGAGAAATCCAGTATTTCTTGTTATAGATTGTATCATATCATATATGCAAGTAACTTGTGTAACTTGAACGAATTTTTCACAACTCCTTGCGAAATTTTGTTCAATCTTCCATCTAAGGTTCTATGTTATTTTCTAGGTCTCGAACTATTCGAGATATATTTTACTCCCACTGGTTCTTTTAGAGATAAATAATTTATCTAGAAAAGTACAATCGCCAACAAACAATTTGTTTTTTAGAAGTAAAATAATATCCTCAAGTTTCCTTAGGATATCCCATGAAAATACATTTATTAGATTTAAGTGTGAGCTTGTTCCAAACAAGCCTTTTCGCAAAAGTCTCACTTTCTTAAATCTTCATGAAAGACAAACCGATTTTTCTTTCATTCCATATCACACATGGTACCTTTGAACCTATTTTGATGGAACTAAAATTTGTGTAATTATGTCGGTTTCCAATGTATAACCTCAATATAAATAATGGAAGATCAGTTTGTATCATCTAATGAACGATATCCAATAAGGTTCTATACCTCCACGTAGACACATCATTCCAAAATGGTGTTCTTTGTGTAGTTCATTGTGAAACAACTTCACAACCTTAAAGATGATTGTCAAATTCTTGGTTCAATTATTCATCATCTCGATCGAATCAGAATCTTTGAATAGTTTTGCCAAGTAGTACCAAAATCCTCTTTTAGCATTGTGTTAGTACCCGATCTTAAGATCAAGGATTTCCTAGACGTTTAGGAGCCTCCGAGGACCTTTTAGGAAATTATAACATGAAAGGGACCTATCCGACAGCTTTCTAGAGTTCTAGATTGACGAAATCAGTTCTAGGTCGAATTCTATCAGGATATTGATCAAATCCCGAGAACAAAGTGATAAGATCTCACTGAGATCTTGATAACCATTCGATCCGGAAAGACTGGCCACGTGGCTAGTCTTGGAGTTTCCGCGCGGCCACTTCTGCCGGCCCAAATCCCCTATAAATAGAGCTCTCCTCTCAGCTATTGGAGGACACAATTAACCTATGGGAAAACCCTCATAGAAGCTATTCCCAACCTCTCTCCTTCTCTCTCAAAACCCTCTCAAAGCCTCTCTTTGATACCTCTTTGATCATCAAAGAGATTCAACACCGCCATCAACCAAAGAAGTGAAGATTCAACCTTCGAAGCCTCTTTAATCGGTTTGGTAACGCGTTCTTACTACTTAACTGCTTAGATCTATTATATTCATTCATTTATTGTTAGATCTAGGGTTTTGTTCATCATTCATATTCTTGACCGATGATGATCTAGGGTTTCCACGAAACCCGCACTAGATCTAGGTCACATATTACTTACATAATGATATATTTAGGGTAGTGATCTTAATGTTTATGTGTTCATTCATATGTATTCATGATGTTCTTGTTATTATGCTAGATCTAAGACTTATCTATGCATGACATATTAGATCTAATGTTTTAATCCCCATTTTTGTGCACATGTCATAGCCAATGATGATCCTAGGGTTTCATCAAACCCTAATATGATTTAGGAACTACTTTTAACTCTAGTCTTCCCCCTCTATATGCATAATCCCGCTTCATCTCTCCCCATTCTAATTCATCAATGAACTACACCAACCTGAGCTTCTCATGATGAGAAGAATGTAGGCAATCTTCGGATCTGGTCTCAAACACTAACACACACATTGATCATGGTAGAAAAACCGATTCGTCGGGAAATTGGAGTGATCACTAGAATATTCTTCTGTTATTGTAATTTGACCCCCGACCCTATTATTCTCATAAATGGTTTTCTTAATGTTTTAACTACAAATAAAATAATGTGGCGACACTCAATTTTCAAATCGGACGTATTCACAGTGGCGACTCTACTGGGGACTTGTTTTTGAAAAACCTTTTTCAAAACTTAAGAAGGTCTAACTTTCATTTACTTCATGATTTTGTGTGTGTTCTAACTAAAAGCTTCACTTCTGCAATTTCTGGCATTTCTGTAAATAAGCACCGTACGCCTACCTATCCCCTGTACGCCGGCTGTCAAGATGTGCGGCTCCTTTTATCTGCAAATCTGGTTCTAACGATTTCCTGCAGGTTTATATGTTTATAGCATACTTTAAATGTTCTAAAGACCTGCTCTGATTGTGTTTGATTCATGCTTAGATACTATAACTATGAATTGTTATGCTAGTAGACTTCTCTCGTGCATTGCATATCATTCCTAAAAATACGTAATCAAATGGCACACTACCACTAGTCCATGTCACACTGCACACCCTGCTCCGGATACTCCGCTGAGTGCACAGATTTTGGTGATCCTGTCGCCTCTATCTTCGTGGCACCCGGGCTATCTAACTCACCGTGTTCGTTTGCGAGCGGTTGAGGTTAAACCTTGTTCGTTTCTAAACCATGCACCTTGATCGAGTTAAGAACACTTATCAAAAACATGTAATCTTAATCTTAACTAAAATCATTCATCATGCTGCATGAGTCTACCCTAGATCAATTCTAGTCAACATTCGACCTGTCTAGGTCAACCTAGTCTACCCTAGATCAATTCTAGTCAACCTTCGACATGTCTAGGTCAACCTAGTCTACTTTAGATCAACCCTAGACAACCTCTGACCTTCCTAAGTCAACTTACTCAATGCCATCCCGCCTAGGTCAAACTTTGGCCAACTTTGGTCAACCGACTTACCTCTAAGCCACTTAGGATTCCCCGTTATCTAGACCCATCTAGGTCAACCTTTGACCTCTTACGTCAACTTCGACCCGCTTAGGTCAACCTACCTATCTTTGACCCATCTAGGTCAATCTACCCATGTCTCGACTCGCTTAGGTTAACCCTACCTCAACCAACTTAGGTTAACCCGTCTCCAACCCGTCTAGGTCAACCTGTCTCCAACCTGTCTCCGACCCGTCTAGGTCAATCCGTTTCCAACCCGTCTAAGGCAATCCATCCTCGACCCATCTAGGTCAACCCGTCACCTCGACCCATCTAGGTTAAACCGTCATCCTCTACCCATCTAGGTCAACCCGTCACCTCGACCCATCTAGGTCAACCCGTCACCTTGACCCGTCTAGGTCAACACGTCATCCTCGACCCATCTAGGTTAACCCGTCACCTCGACCCGTATAGGTCAACCCGTCACCTTAACCCATTTAGGTCAAACCTCTACCTCACCCATCTAGGTCAACACGCCAGTTTGACCCATCTAGGTCAATCCTTCATCTTGACCCCACCTTTAGTCAAGCTAGCCGATCTTAGACGACCTACCTCTTGGCCTACCCATGTCAAACCTTACCCGACTTCAAGTCAAAAAGCCACCTTACCTAGGGTCCCTCCACCTATACCTAACCAAGGACCGAGTCATCTCCCCTTACTTTCAGACCTCTACGGTCATCTTCTAATACTTATGGTTTTAAAAATCACTGACCTCTCTGGTCACTATCCCACTTGTTTTACTTAACCCAAACTACGGTGACCTGAGCCTCTCGTTACGTGGGACCTCTCCTGCATGGTAAGGGGAACGTAGGCAGCTCCGGCCCGGTCAAACTTTTGGTCTTTTCATTCAAAGAACATTTCAAAAATGCGGAGATCGAGTCTTTTATAAAAATGATTTTATAACAATGCCTTGTCATTAATTATAAGTCTAATTTAATTCAAAGACTTAACATCTCCACAAACACTACAGAATCCTGCATCATGTCTACTGAAGGGATCAACACAGTCACAACTGAAGCTGTCACCCATGGTCTCGAGACAAATCTCTACCCCAACACCGTTCTCAAGGAGAAAGCAGCCCACTTTGACGCCATTCTCAACGAGCAAAAGGTCCATCTTAACACCGCTCTCAACAAGCAAGCAGCCCACTACGAAACCATCCTCAATAAGCAAGCGGCCCACTATGAGACTATCTTCAAGGAGCAAGAAACCCTCTCCCGAACTCTTTTCGATGAACAAGAAGCCTTCTTTGAGACTGTTCTCCTCAAACGAACAGACCGTTCCAGAGGGTGGTGTACAAAGCTCTAAATGACACCGAGGAACATCTCCAGTCTGACATCTATGGCATCTACGAGTACCTCAACCGCACTCCGCTTACAGCGCGTGAGCCCCAAGGCGCGTCCCAACAAAATCATCATACGAGTCTCCCTCTACCACAAACTGTCTAGCATCAAGGCCCTCAGTCAACCTAACCCAGTCATGCAGAGACACTAGATCAGTCATAAACCACGGAAGATTCACCAGACTAAGAAGACACTTCCTTCCCCACACTAGGGAAATACTCTCTCACTTAAAGTAAAGGTCATCTCCGCCATATCCAATCAACAACCTCCGCTGGCCCGTCACCTCAAGCATAACTGCGATCTACAACTCCGATCTAGGGAGTGTTACAACTTTGCTAAGCCTGTAGCTCCCACACGTAAGTCGGCCCACTGCATCCAAGTCCACCAGACATCCAAGTAATGGAATCATCGCCGTCGTGCCGGTATTAGCAAAAATTGTTTGTGACAACCCATACCAAGTAAATGCTTGGGCAGTCACCTCTACATCACCGCCTTCAGCCTCGAAATCCACCAACATCGCCTCATACCGCCTCTTGAGGCCACCTAGACGTACGTTGTACCCGCTCCTGATATCGGCACAATCGAATCCGATCAAACTCCGAAGTCTATATGCACTCCTAACGGCAAGGAGGATATCATCACTCCATGCTGAACAACCTGTGGACCACAACTCGGTAAGAACCGTGAAGTCCAATGGAGTCACTGTTCCCGCTCCCCAGCCAAAGTGAAATGTATGAGTGGTGTCCCGTTAGTGCTCTCTCAATGACATAACCAAGTCAGTACTCTTGGTTAACCTTCCCTGACCAGACAAGCTCTCGAAGAATGCTCCCAAGCTGGTGGCCCGCACCCTGCTCTGAACAGTCTCTGACATCTCCTCTCCCATAAACTATGCACAACGCTACACGATCCCCTCGGCTTCAAAGGGGGCAATACAACTGACAATCACAAGCAGGTATACACAGCAAAGGTATGTGATTAACCTAGCGGTTTAATTTCATAAACATGTGTAAATATAAACTATTGCATTAGGAGAATCCCCAAAATTCCCAACGAATACTATAAATATCTCACAATCAAAAGCCTAGTCTACCTAGGACAAGACAAGTCAACTCCGAACAAGTCCGAAACATTTCAATAATTAACGGACAAAAATATAACTTCATCCAAAATAAGCTTTCTCAACGAAACACTAATGTACATTGACTACTCATGTTCTAAACAAGATCAAAACCACACAAATAGCACTTTTAACAAAGTCAACCAAGTAAAAAAAAATCAGTCAAAGATTACAACGTTTTCGGACAAAACACGACTTAACATAAGAATTGCGTTTTTCAAAAAAACCACCAAATTCAATACATTACATAAATAACTCAATCAACTTAGGTAGAAATCACCAACAATTTGTCCAAACCCCATACCTTGGGTAAAGGTCAACTAAATCCCTTACATTCAAACTTACAACTAAGTCCTTCATCTAAAAACAATTTACAATCAAAGCCCTCCAAGGTTAATATCATTCGAATCCAAACCCCATACCTTGGGTAATTTACATTCAAAACCTCATACCTTAAAATGACTTACAATCAAGTCTCTCACTTAAAATAACTTACAATCAAGTCTCTCACTTAAAATAACTTACAATCAAACCTTCTCATTCGAAGTAAGTTACAACCAAAACCCCATATCTTGGGTAATTTGCAAACAAGGCACCTCAACTTAATATCATCCAAGTCCAAACCCCATACCTTGGGTAATTTACAACCAAATCCTCCTTGAACCCAAAATATGGGTAAATCACAACTAAGTCTCTGCATTCAAATACTAATTCACTGAAAACCCCAAACTTTGGGTAGTTTACAATCAAAACGATCAACATAAAAGTCACTCAAACCCCAAACTTTGAGTAATTAACAATCAAACCTTCTCAGTCAAATCAATTTACAATCAAATCCTCCTTAAACCCCAAACTTTGGGTAATTCCCAGCTAAATCCCTTACATTCAATGCTAATCTATTTAAACCCAAATCTTGGGTAACTTATAATCAAAATATTTATGATCAAAGTAAAATTCAATCAAGCCCCAAACCATGGATAAATCACGAGTAAACCTCTACATTCAATACTAATCATTCAAACTCCAAACTTTGGGTAATTCACAATCAGAATCCATACGTTCAACATTGGTAAAATCACATCCAAAACATCTCTAAACTCAAACAATCAAAACTTAAAACCCTAGACTATAGGTAATTACACTCAAACTCCTCTAACAATAATACTCAATGCTTAAAACCTAAACAAAAGGTATCTTACATCAACAAATTCCAATTGGGTCTGGAAGACCTCAAGAAATTACCAAATCAATCTATAATTGGAGGTCAGGAACGTCCATAAACCCTATATTAATAACCAAATCAATCTATAATTGGAGGTTGGGAACGTCCATAAACCCTATATTATAATTTGAGGTTAGGAACATCTATAAACCCTTCTTATTGAGAAAGTTATTGGCGTAACCCGTACGAGCTCTAGACAATCGGCGTTACCGTTTACCTAATTCTGCGATCCTGAGGACTATACCTCTCTAGGCACCATAGTTTATCGAGAAAGTTACTTGACTCACACGCGACGTAAGATGGCTTCTTCAAAACGTGTGTCATGTTTTTGGCGTAACCCTTACGAGCTCTAGATAATCGGCGTTACCGTTTACCGAATTCTGCGATCCTGAGGACTATACCTCTCTAGGCACCGTAGTTTATTGAGAAAGTTACTTGATTCACAAGCGATGTAAGATGGCTTCTTCAAACAGTGTGTCTTATATTTTTGGCGTAACCCGTGCGAGCTCTAGACAATCGGCGTTACTGTTTACTGAATTCTGCGATCCTGAGGACTATACCTCTCTAGGTACTGTAGTTTGTCGAGAAAATATTTGATTACACGCGCTCTATAGGAAGTTAGAATCCATCCCTAATTCTGTTCTCGATTATTAAAAATTTTTGTCGTACCGTGCGTATGGCCTCACCTCTTTTCCCTAATAGAGTCCATGCAACGACTTTATTGTTTACGAATGTTTGGTCTTCATACAGGATAGTATCCGTAGGTTCGTTATCCCCAGCCGGAGTCTGATGTCTCATTTCGTTAACGAATGTTCGGTCTTCATACAGGATAATGCCCATAGGATTGTGTGAATACGTGATCTGAAAATCAGGAATTAAGAGTCGCCACTGTGAATACGTGATCTGAAAATCGGGAATTGAGAGTCGCCACGTTGTTTTATTTGTTGTTAAAACATTGAGAAAACCATTTATGAGAATAATAGGGTTCGGGGGTCAAATTACACTAAAAGAAGAATATTAAAGTTATCACTCCTATTGCCCCACGAATCGGTCTTTCTATCATGATCAACGTGTGTGTGTGTGTGTTAGTGATTAAGACCGGATCCAAAGATTACCTACATTCTTCTCATCATGAGAAGCTCAGGTCGGTATAGTTCATTGATGAATTAGAATGGGAAGAGATGAAGCGGGATCATGCATATAGAGGGGGAAGATTAGGGTTAGAAGTAGTTCCTAGATCATATTAGGGTTTGATGAAACCCTAGGATCATCATAGGCCATGGCATGTGCACATAAATAAGGATTACAATCCTAGATCTAGCATATTATGAATGTATAAGACTTAGATCTAGAAGAACATCATGAAAACATATGAATGAACACATAAACATGAAGATCGCTACCCTAAACATGGCATATATTATGAATCTAGACTAAGAACACGAAGAACGCATGAAGAACATATGAATATGGATGCATAAACATAATGAAAACATGCATAATATAGATCTAGACTAAGAACATAACAATAACATAACAAGAAAAGGAAGAGGACTTACCTTTATCGGCAAGAACTATGATTGAAGCTTCTTGAAGATTCAAAGAGGCTTCGAGGGTGCCGAAAAGGCTTAAACTAAGAGTTTTCCCATCAGTTTTGACTCAGAAACTCGTAGAATGAATTGTGTGCTGAAATTATGGAGGGTAGGACCTGTATTTATAGATTTCTGGAGACAAAAAGACAGGATGCCCAGCCATTGCGAGTACTTAGCGTGGAAGGCAAGTTTTTAGGTCAGGGAACACGTATAGGGGTAAAAACGGCCCGCGTGGCCCATTTGGAAGAAGTGGCCGCGCAGCCAAACCAAGGATTTAGTATATTTAAGCATTTATTCTTGTTCATCTCGTTCTCCCGTTCGATTTGATATGCGGTGCATTCCGTGATTCATCCGAAGTCAAAAGTTATGACAATTTTCGTATCTGCGCTCACATGACTGAAATCTGACGTAATTTTCAGGTCGGGTACTAACAGTAGCCCCTCAGCGACGCTTCTTGAAAGGCATGGAGGGTTTTTGATTAAAAAAGTAACCGATCTGAAACATGAGTTCCAAATCGAGGGAGAGAGATGTAAGAAGGTGACCAGGTTGGTCGGGCGGCTGAATCTATGTCAGGCTACCTACCTATCCAAGTGGAATCAAGCCAATCGTAGTTCAAGCAAGAGGGGGAGAAAGAAACGAGACATCATCTTTCGTTGGGGATAGATGAATATCTGTAAGCAATAAAGTCGTGGATTTTACTGGGGAAAAAGAAAAAGAAACGAAACATCAGACTCCGACTAGGGATAACAATCCTACGGACACTACCCTTTATGAAGACCGAATCATTGTGATCAATAAAGTCCAGGCAGATAGACTCTATTGGGGAAAAGAATAAAGGCCATATGCACGGTACAAGAAGAAACTCAAGAATCAAGAACAAAATTAAGGATGGATTCTGAATTCTTAACGAAACATACGTAATCGACGGGATCTGAGACACACGGTATTGAAGAAGCCATCTTACGTTGCGTGTGAATCAAATGGTAACAAAATGTGCCCGAAGATACTGAAATGCATGGTATTGAAGAAGCCATCTTACGTCGCATGCGAATCACTTCGAAATCCTTAGGGTCGCGGAAATCGGCAAAGGTAATATGAACGATTTATCGGGACGTACGTGCCATAGACGCGCAAACTACCTAAATAACGCATCTAATTCTGCCGGGACTCGAAAGCCTTGAGAATTGATTAAGTTATTTAATTAGGACATTATTAAGCCTTCCCAGACAATTTTGGACATTATTAAGCCTTCCCAGACAATTTGGACATTATTAAGCCTTCCCAGACAATTTGGACATTATTAAGCCTTCCCAGACAATTCGTTAATTTTGGTGGTTTACAAGGTCTTTCGGACCAAATTGATTTTCTCAACATGAAGGGCTTATGAATAATTCGACCTTCACTTATAATCTTTTGGGCTTATGGATGATCCGATTTCCAATTATAAATTGATTTGGTAATTATTAAAGTCTTCCGGACCAAATTGATTTTCTCAACATGAAGGGCTTATGAATGATTCGACCTTCACTTATAATCTTTTGGGATTATGGATGATCTGACCTCCAATTATAAATTGATTTGGTAATTTTTAAGGTCTTCCGGGCCAAATTGATTTTCTCAATATGAAGGGCTTATGAATGATTCGACCTTCATTTATAAACTTTTGGGCTTATGGATGATCCGACCTCCAATTATAAATTGATTTGGTAATTTTTAAGGTCTTCCGGACCAAATTGATTTTCTCAATATGAATGGCTTATGAATGATTCGACCTTCACTTATAATCTTTTGGGCTTATGGATGATCCGACCTCCAATTATAAATTGATTTGGTAATTTTTAAGGTCTTCCGAACCAATTTGGAAATTTACAAGGTCTTCCGGACCGAAGTTTTGGATTTGAAGTTTATCGAGGTCTTTTCGGGCCATGGGAATGGACTAGGGACAAGTCCTAAAAATTGCGGCGTTTTGTGATGTGAATTTCCCAAAGTATAGGGTTAAGTGGAATTTTAGTTGCATTTCACCCATCGTTTGAGGCTTAAATGATTCTTCTTTGATTGCAAAGATTTGGATTATAAATGACCCTAGTTTGGGGTTTAAGTTTATTCTTATTGATTTATGAGAATTTGATTTGCAAATTACTCAAGTTTGGGGTTTAAGTGAATTTTATTTTGATTGTAAAGATTTTAATTGTAACTGACCCAAGTTCGGGGTTTATTTGCATTTTACTTTGATTGTAAAGATTTTAATTGTGAATTACCTAAGTTTGGGGTTTAATGCTAATTCTTGTTGATTTGTAAGAGTTGTAATTGTGAATTACACAAGTTCAGGATTTAAGTATGTTAATGTTAAACAAGAGGGATTTATTTTCATAATTTAGTGAGGGATTTGATTGTAATTTACTTTGAATGAAGGGTTTGATTGTTAATTACTTCGAACGAGAAGGTTTGACTGTTAATTACTTCGAACGAGAAGGTTTGATTGTTAATTACTTCGAACGAGAAGGTTTGATTGTTAATTACTTCGAATTGAGAAGGTTTGATTGTAATTTACCTTGAATGAAGGGTTTGATTGTTAATTACATTGAACGAGAAGGTTTGATTGTTAATTACTTCGAACGAGAAGGTTTGATTGTTAATTACTTCGAATTGAGAAGGTTTGATTGTTAATTACTTTGAATTGAGAAGGTTTGATTGTTAATTACTTCGAACGAGAAGGTTTGATTGTGAGTTACCCAAAGTTACGGGGTTTGGTTAATTGATTTGGTACTTAGGGTTTAATGACCTTAAATTGGGGTTTTCATGAAACTTTGTAGATTTCGACCCAAGTTGATTGATTTATCTGTGGTATGTACAATGTATCGATTTTGGTGGTTTTGCTAAAAAACGCAATTTTTGTGTTAAGTAATTTTGGTCCAAAAATGTTGTAATCTTTGACCGATCTTTTACTTGGTTGACTTTGTTAAAAGTGCTTTTTGTGTTGTTTGACTTTTGTTAGAGTATAGGGATTTAATGTACATTAGTGTTTCGTTGAGAAAGCTTATTTTGGCTGAAGTTATCTTTCTTTTCTTTTTTTCTTTTTTTTTTGTCCGTTTAGTTATTGAAATGCTTCGGACTCGTTCTGAGTTGTCCTAGGTAGACTAGGGTTTTTACTTGCGAGTTGATGTATACGTAAAAAAGTATTTGTTGGGCATTTTGGGGGATTTGTCCAAGCGCAACAATTCATATATGTACATGCATTATAAAGTGAATTGCTGGATAGATTGCGTACCTTTGCTGTGTATACCTATCTGTGATTGCAGGTTGCATTGCCGCCCTTGAAGTTGAGGGGCTTGTGTAGCATTGTGCATAGCTTGTGGGAGAGGATCCCAGAGACTGTAGAGAGCAAGGTGCGGGCCACCGGCTTGGGACCGTTCTTTGAGAGCTTGTCTAGTCAGGGAAAGTTAACCAAGAGCATTGATCTATTCATGGCACTGTGGGAGCATTTGTGGGATACCACCCATACATGCCACTTTGGTTGGGGAGAGGTTATGGTGACTCTCTCGGACTTCACGGATCTGACCGGGTTGTGGTTCACAAGTAGCTCTAGTGTGGAGTGACGATGCCTTGCTTGCTAGGGATGGCGAGGACAGACTTCAGAGCTCGATTAGGTTTAACTGTACCGATATCAGGAGTGATGTGCTTGAGGGAAGTATGAGGAGACGCTGATGGCTCCTGCGGCCGGAGGTGGTGATGTAGAGGTAACTTCCCATCTCTGATAATGTCGATACTATAGTGATGATTCCACTGTTGGATGTCTGGTGGACTTGGATGTAAGAGCTACAGTCTTGGAAAAGTTGTACCATTCCCGAGATCAGAGTTATAGATCATAGTTGTGCTTGAGGTGACGGGTCAGTGGAGGTTGTTGATTGGATCTGGCAGAGATGCTCTTTACTTGATTGAGAGGGTAGATCCTTAAGATGGAGTAGATAGCGTCTACTTGGTTCTGGTGGGTCCTCCGTGGTCCATGACTGATCTAGTGTCTCTGCATGACAGGGTTAGGTTGACCGAGGTCCTTGATGCTAGACAGTTTGTTGTAGAGGGAGCCTCATATGATGACTTTGTTGGGACGCGCCTTTGGAGCTCACGCGCCGTGATAGAGGAGAAACTGCGGAGATGGGGCAGAGGCATGTTGAGTCGGTGGCACCGGGCCCAGCAGGTCCTTCTTTTGACAGGGTGTTTGGAGTCCCTCCTTTCTTTCTGTTCATCTCATCTTCGCTTTTAGTCGCTCTCTTGTTTGGACTTATTTTGACATGCTTATGTCACTTTCGTCTTCAGTGACTAAACGGATGTATGAGGCCACGGCTTGCCGTGAGTCAGGTTTGCGGGCGATGATCCAGAGATTGCACAGGAAGGTGGTGAAGAACCTCCGCTAGGTGGCAGAATGTGGTGGTTCTTTTCTTTCTAGTGACGACAGTGGTGCTTTAGGCGAACACCCTTGGAAGAGGATTCGAGGCGATGTCAGTGGATCAGCTTCTTTGATCTGCATCTTGTTAGCGTAGCATAGATACTAGCATAGTATATATATCAATGGATGACTATATAAGCATTTCTATTATGTACTATGTAATATGTACAGTAGCATGTAGCATGCAGAGTAATAAGTAGCATGTAGAGTAGCAAGTAGCATGTGAATAACGTGTAGCACGTAGAGTAGTGAGTAGCACGTAGGTAGTATGGCAGATAGATAGCATGTAAATAGCACATAGGCAGCATGTAGATAGCATGTAAGAGCGCATTGCACAGGCTTAGGGTACCCTAGTTGGGTTTACATACTGCTTGACTTCTATTGGTACGAGTTGCCTAAAGGAGATTTAGGGGCTTTTGACCTATGAGAGGCGAGACACGGGACCCAAGGGTGTCCTAAGGTAAAAGTTTTAAGACTGAGTCAATTAGGACATCATAGAGATGAGACGAAAGACGCTATTTTGTAAATTTAGTGGAGACCGAGCATGCGGGTTTATAAACAATGTGTCATGATAGAAAACACTTTTTGAAAATGTGATGACTTTATAAAAATGCCTTATAATTAATTACAGCCTAACTAATTCTAGTACTTGTCCTTCGTTAGGTTTGTTGATTAGGGTAGCCTTTCGGGTGAGTATGATTTCATCGGGTTGTCGGTGATTTCGAGTAGTCAAGTAGTTGACCTAACTTGGTTTGCAGAAGCCCTAGTTTGAATGGGGATACTTGGAGGAAGTCAACCATTTTGAACTTTGGTGGAGAGATAACCTTTCATGGAGAGTGATCCTGTTGGCGCGTCGGTAGTCTGTCCAATTCCATTGGGACAGCCCCAGTATGGTGAGGGTATAAGGAAGAGGTCATCCATGTTGAGCTTCGATGGAGAGAGATGACTTTCTGCGGGGAATGATCTTATTGAAGCACCGGTAGTCGGACAAATTCCATTGAGACAGCCCCAGTTTGGTGAGGGCATTAGAAAGAGGTCATCCATGTTAGAGCATCAAATACTCGGCCCAATTTCGTTAGGGAAGCCCCAGTTTGTTGAGGGCATAAGGTGGGGAACGCTACCTCCTTCTAGACGCACCCTATTTTTTCTCTAGACCGCCCTTGCGGATTTTCAATCTAGGTGGGTATATTCTTTTAGCGCCATTTTATTTATTTATTTATTTCATTCGACTCGAAATAAAATAAAAAGACAGAATTGTACGGACGACTTGCAGGAGCCTTTTGTTATGGTGAGAGAAGAGATAGAGGGAGAACGAGAGGGAGTTCTCACATTTTGACACGTTGGACACGAGAGGTATATGTACAAAAGGAAGGAAGCCCCTGCTTGACAGAAAATAAGTGTTTATCTGTTTCCTAGATTGTAGAACAGAAGACTTGTCGAGACATTTGTATTTTGATTTCTCGAGAATGGACCTCATTGATTAGTTATGTATCTTATGATTATGTTTTAGACAAGTAGTCTCGAAATAATAAACGTCTTGATTAATTGAGAAAGAGAATAGAAATTATAATGTATGGGGAAGTGAGAAAAGAATGAAAGTTGGCTCGAAGTGGGTTGTGTATATTTTGTGGACCGGACCAGGAGGTTACCTACGTTCCTCTCGGTGTAAGAGGCTCAGGTCCACGTAGTTCGAGGATGATCCGTTTGATGATGATATCGGGTTTGAGTGGTGGTCTACTACCGTCGTCTGCAGTTGCTTTGGACCGCTTCGTTTGTAGCTGCTGCTTCGGACTGCTGTCGAGTTTGAGTTGAACTCCTTTGAAAAGAAGGAAAAATAGAAAACGAGAAGTGAAAATAAAGTGGGACTTTTAATTTTCTATGATGATAGCCCCTTCTATTTTTCTTTGCTTTGATTTATTTCTTTGTGCACACCCTTATTTTTGCCTAGGCCGCCCTTGTGGGTTTTCAACCTAGCGGGCTTCTTTTTTGTGCTTTTGCTCTAATTTTTGCCTAAGCCGCCCATTATGGGTTTCGACCTAGCGAGCCTTTTTTCTTTTTTTTTATTTACATATTGAAACGTGGGGCAAGATGAGCCCCTAGTTCGCTTTCGCCTTTGGGAGGGAGAAGTCGAGGAGGGGGTTTGAATAGCCCCTTGAATTTTGTTGACATCTTCGTGGGGAGACAGACAGCCCCAGTATATCGCCATGTCGGGAACGGACAACCTTTGTGATTGTGCGGATGCTTCTTCGTTGGTGAGCAGCTCTGAAGTCGTCGTCTTCTTTAAGGGAAGGTGGAAGTGTATATGAGGAGTATTTAGGTGGTGCACACAGTGGGTATACACGAGAAGGGTACATATGGAGAGTGCACATAGTGGGTGTACACTAGGGGTGTATATATAAGTGGGTGCACAGAGTGGGTGTACACGAGGAGAGCATATGAAGAGTGCGCACAGTGGGTTTGCATGAGGGATATATATATAGAGGGTGCACACAGTGGGTGTGCACGAGGGGAACATATATAGAGTGTACACAGTGGGTGTGCACGAGGGATATGGAGGGTGCACACAGTGGGTGTACACGAGGGGAGTATATGTAGAGAGGGTGTACACAGTGGGTGTACACGAGGGGGATATATGTATAGAGGGTGTACACATTGGGTGTACACGAGTGGGAGTATATGGAGAGTGCACACAGTGGGTGTACACGAGGGGGGTAGGTTTAGAGAAGGTATATAAAAACAAGAAAACGATTCAATTGATCAAAGCGTTTGTTATTTTGAGACTAATTGTTTTATTAAGTTATGTATGATGGTTTGTGGGTCCATTTACCTTTTAATGAGTCTTCATTAACAAATATATTTAGGATTAATTCGTCATATAAAGATATAGCAATCAATTGTCAATTAAGATTAATACAATTTTCATGGAGTTGATGTATATGCAAGATCATGTCTCAAGTCTAGAGAGAAAAGAAATAGAGACACTTTTATTATTAAAGACTCAAATTGACTAGTCCGAGGTGGACTTTAAAAATCTAACTAATGTCCAAAGTGGACTTTTGCTAGTAAAAAGTAAAAGACTAATGTCCGAGGTGGACTTTGACTAAAGACTCTCTAGAACCTACGAAGACTGAAAGACTCTTTTTTTTTTTTTTTAGAAGGAGGTAGCCCCAGTGTAACTTCTTCTTCTATGTGCATTTGTTCCCTTGGCGGATGATGGCTCCACTATCAATGAGGCTTTGGATCTTCTTTTTCAGTTGGATACAGTTCTCTGTGTCATGTCCGACGTATTAGTGATACTTGCAATGTTTGGAAGGATCCAAGTCTGGTCTTGCATAGAATGGTTTGAAGTCGAAGATAGGATATAACTTGCCGGCTTGAACTAGACTTTTGAAGAATTTGTCTAATGGCATACCCAAGTCATCGTACTCGGGTTCATCCTTCTTGTCACGAACCATCTTGGAGGGTGGTTTAGGCACCGGTATTCCTTGTTGATGAGTAGTCATAGGAGGAGTTCTAATGGGGAAAGTCTGCGGTGACCCATACATTTGAGGAGCGTACGGGTGTTGAAATGGAACATGAGGGAGAGTGCGGTTGAGGTACTCGTAGATGCCATAAACGTCAGAATAAAGATGTTTCTCAGTGTCCTTTAGGGCTTTGTATATCACTTTCTGGAAGCGGTCTGTTTGCTTGAGGAGAACAGTCTCAAAGAAGGCTTCTTGTTCATCGAGAGCGACTCTGGAGAGGGTTGATTGCTCTCTGAGGATAGTCTCATAGTGGGCTGCTTGCCGGTCGAGGATAGTATCATAGAAGGCTTCTTTCTTGTTGAGAGCGGTGTTAAGATGGACCGTTTTCTTGTTGAGGATGGCTTTGAAGTGGGCCATTTGCTCATTGAGAGTGGCATTGGGGTGGAGAGTTGTCTCGAGACCTTGGGTGGTAGCTTCGGTTGTGACTGTGTTGATCCCTTCGGTAGACATGATGCCGGATTCTGTAGTGATGGTAGAGAAGTTAAGTCTTTGAATTGAATTAGACTCATAATTAATGACAAGGCATCGTTTATAAAATCATTTTTTATGAAAGGACTCGATCTCCGTATTTTTGAAATGTTCTTTGAATGAAAAGATCAAAAGTTTGACCGGGACGGTAGCTGCCTACGTTCCCCTTACCATGCAGGAGAGGTCCCACACGATGAGAGGCTCAGGTCACCGTAGTTCGTGTTAAGTAAAACAAGTGAGAGAGTGACCGCAGAGGTCAGTGATTTTGAAAACCAGACCGTAGAGGTCTAAAAGTAAGGGGAGATGACTCGGTCCTTGGTTAGGTATAGGTGGAGGGACCCTAGGTAAGGTGGCTTTTTGACTTGAAGTCGGGTAAGGTTTGACATGGGTAGGCCAAGAGGTAGGTCATCTAAGATCGGCTAGCTTGACTAAAGGTGGGGTCAAGATGAAGGGTTGACCTAGATGGGTCAAAATAGCGGGTTGACCTAGATGGGTCGAGGTGATGGGATGACCTAAACGTGTCGAGGACGGATTGACCTAGATGGGTCGAAGATGGGTTGACCTAGATGGGTCGGAGACGGGTTGACCTAGACGGGTCGAGACGGATTGACCTAGATGGGTCGAAGATGACGGGTTGACCTAGAATGGTCGAGGTAGAAGTTTGACCTAGACGAGTCAAAGACGGGTTGACCTAGATGGGTCAAGGAGACGGGTTTTACCTAAACGGGTCAAGGTGACGGGTTGACCTAGAATGGCTTAGAGGTAGGTCGGTTGACCAAAGTTGGCCAAAGTTTGACCTAGGTGGGATAGCATTGAGTAAGTTGACCTAGGAAGGTCAGAGGTTAACTAGGGTTGACCTAGATGGGTCAAGGATCGACTAGAATTGATCTAGGGTATACTAGGTTAACCTAGATGGGTTGACCTAGACGTGTCGAAGGTTGACCTAGGCGGGTCGAGATGTCGGGTTGACCTAGACGGGTCAAGATGACGTGTTGACCTAGACGGGTCAAGATGTCGGATTGACCTAGACGGGTCAAAGGTTAACTAGGGTTGACCTAAGGTAGACTCACGCAGCATGATGAATGATTTTAGTTAAGATTAAGATTACTTGTTTTGATAAGTGTTCTTAACTCGATCAAGGTGCATGGTTTAGAAATGAACAAGGATTAACCTCGATCGCTTCACAAGTGAATACGGTGAGTTAGATAGCCCGGGTGCCACGAAGATAGAGGCGACAGGATCACTAAAATCTGTGCACTCAGCGGAGTATCCAGTAGGGTATGCAGTGTGACGCGAACTAGTGGTAGTGTGCCATTTGATTACGTATTTTTTAAGAATGATATGCAATGCATGAGATAAGTCTACTAGCATAACAATTCATAGTAATAGAGTTTAAGCATGAAACGAACATAATAGAGCAGATTTAGAACATCGAAACATACTATGAACACATAAACCTGCAAGAAATCGTTAAAAGCAATTTTGCAGAAAAGGGGTACGCGGGGTAGTTAGAACAAACACAAAATCATGACGTTGATGAAAGTTAGACCTCTTAAGTTTTGAAAAAAAGTTTTTTCGAAAGCAAGTCCCCTGCAGAGTCGCCACTGTTAATACGTGATCTGAAAATCTGGAATTGAGAGTCGCCACTGTGAATACGTGATCTGAAAATCGGGAATTGAGAGTCGCCACATTGTTTTATTTGTTGTTAAAACATTGAGAAAACCATTTATGAGAATAATAGGGTTCGGGGGTCAAATTACAATAAGAGAAGAATATTAAAGTTATCACTCCTATTGCCCGACGAATCGGTCTTTCTATCATGATCAATGTGTGTGTGTGTGTTAGTGATTGATACCGGATCCGAAGATTGCCTACATTCTTCTCATCATGAGAAGCTCAGGTCGGTGTAGTTCATTGATGAATTAGAATGGGAAGATATGAAGCGGGAACATGCATATAGAGGGGGAAGATTAGGGTTAGAAGTAGTTCCTAGATCATATTAGGGTTTGATGAAACCCTAGGATCATCATAGGCCATGGCATGTGCACATAAATAAGGATTACAATCCTAGATATAGCATATTATGAATGTATAAGACTTAGATATAGAATAATAAACAGAACATCATGAAAACATATGAATGAACACATAAACATGAACATCGCTACCCAAAACATGGCATATATTATGAATCTATACTAAGAACACGAAGAACGCATGAAGAACATATGAATATGGATGCATAAACATAATGAAAACATGCATAATATAGATCTAGCCTAAGAACATAACAAGAACATAACAAGAAAAGGAAGAGGACTTACCTTGATCGTCAAGAACTGTGATTAAAGCTTCTTGAAGATTCAAAGAGGCTTCGAGGGTGCCGAAAAGGCTTAAACTAAGAGTTTTCCCATCAGTTTTGACTCAGAAACTCGTAGAATGAATTGTGTGCCGAAATTATGGAGGGGAGGACCTGTATTTATAGATTTCTGGAGACGGAAAGACTAGCCGCCCAGCCATTGTGAGTACTTGGCGTGGAAGGCAAGTTTTTAGGTCAGGAAACGAGCATAGGGGTAAAAATGGCCCGCGTGGCCCATTTGGAAGAAGTGGCCGCGCGGCCAAACCAAGGATTTATTATATTTAATATTTTTAGTCTTGTTCGTCTCGTTCTCCCGTTCTATTTGATATGTGGTGCGTTCCGTGATTCATCCGGAGTCAAAAGTTATGACGATTTTCGTATCTGCGCTCACATGACTGAAATCTGACGTAATTTTCAGGTCGGGTACTAACAGATTGTTATCCCCAGCCGGAGTCTGATGTCTCGTTTCTTTTTTTCCTTTTTCCCCAGTAGGGTCCTCGTAACGACTTTATTGCTTTACGAATGTTTGTTTATCCCTAACGAAAGACAATGTCTCGTTTCTTTCTCCCCCAGTTCTCGAACTAGGACCGGCTTGATTCCCTTTGGATACGTAGGTAGCCTGATATAGATTCATCCGTTTGACCAACCTAGTCACCGTTTACTTCTCTTTCCCCGATTTCGAACTCGTGCTTCAGATCGGTTCTTTTCTTAATCAACAACCCTCTATGCCTTGCAAGAAGCGTCGCCGAGGGGCTACTGTTAGTACCCGATCTGAATATCAAGGACTTCCTAGATGTTTAGGAGCCTCCGAGGACCTTTTAGGCAATTATAACCTGACAGGGACCTATCCGACAGCTTTCCAGAGTTCTAGATTGACGAAATCAGTCTAGGTCGAATTCTATCAGGATATTGATCATATCCCGAGAACAAAGTGATAGATCTCACTGAGAGCTTGATAACCTTTCGATTCGGAAGACTGGCCACGCGGCCAGTCTTGGAGTTTCCGCGCGGCCACTTCTGCCGGCCCAAATCCCCTATAAATAGAGCTCTCCTCTCAGCTATTGGAGGACACAATTAACCTACGGGAAAACCCTCATAGAAGCTATTCCCAGCCTCTCTCCTTCTCTCTCAAAACCCTCTCAAATCTTCACTTTGATACCTCTTTGATCATCAAAGAGATTCAACACCGCCATCAACCAAAGAAGTGAAGATTCAACCTTCGAAGCCTCTTTAATCGGTTTGGTAATGCGTTCTTACTACTTAACTGCTTAGATCTATTATATTCATTCATTTATTGTTAGATATAGGGTTTTGTTCATCGTTCATATTCTTGACCGATGATGATCTAGGGTTTCCACGAAACCCGCACTAGATCTAGGTCACATATTACTTACATAATGATATATTTAGGGGGCAGATCTTCATGTTTATGTGTTCATTCATATGTATTCATGATATTCTTGTTATTATGCTAGATCTAAGACTTATCCATGCATGACATATTAGATCTAATGTTTTAATCCCTATTTATGTGCACATGTCATAGCCAATGATGATCCTAGGGTTTCATCAAACCCTAATATGATCTAGGAACTACTTCTAACTCTAGTCTTCCCCCTCTATATGTATAATCCCGCTTCATCTCTCCCCATTCTAATTCATCAATGAACTACACCAACCTGAGCTTCTCATGATGAGAAGAATGTAGGCAATCTTCGGATCCGGTCTCAAACACTAACACACACAAACACACACACTGATCATGATAGAAAGACCGATTCGTCGGGCAATAGGAGTGATCACTAGAATATTCTTCTGTTATTGTAATTTGACCCCCGAACCCTATTATTCTCATAAATGGTTTTCTCAATGTTTTAACTACAAATAAAACAACGTGGCGACGCTCAATTTCAAATCGGACGTATTCACACATTGACACTTATTGTACCATATACATCAACATGTATTAGGTCAAATAAGATATTAGCCTTTTACTACTCCTAGTAAAATATGTCTTGGTCCAAACAAATAATATTTGCATATATCATATGATTCAAAATCATATGACTTTAAAACTCCATCCTGTGGAATTTTAGATATGCGTTTCTCATTTATTTGATCAAAACAATAATGCATAAAGAATTTAATTATTTATGTTATAGCCTTATTTATTATTTTGTTATTCAAGATTTAGGATATTAAATTTATTTATATGATTCAACAATATGATAAAGTGAATCATAATAAAGCACTTTCTTATTCACAATAAGAAATAAATATCCTTCATTATCTTATAACGAAATAATATCTCCTACTTAATGAGTAAAGTCACTTCATAAGTGTTCTACGAACAATGTTGCAACTCTTGCATCATTACCATTCATAGATTAACTTTGCTTTTCACAAGTAGTCTTTCTATTACTAATTGTTGCACATTTATAAAAACGTGGGATCAACATCCGGTATCTAATACCTAATAATTAAAATTAGAAAGATTAATTTTATAACATAAATATCCCAAATGGTAGTCCCACTACCATTCTCTTTCTTTGATGATCCAGAATTTTATTGCAAGTTTTAGATGGTCAATCCAATTGCCACGTTACCAAATTGCATCATTAAGAGTTATAATTTTAGCCACAATTATTTCCTTTAGGTTTGACAAAATTTGTCTTACCTTTATATTTTATTTATTTTCCCTTTAGAAATTCATGAAGTCAAAAATTTAAATTTTCGACTTAGATCTACATCTTTCCGCATGATAGTTCAGGTATTGAGAGCACAAACATGTCTCATCAATTTAACTGAATTCAGCAACCAAGAACGATTCAGGATTCTGATTTCAGTTGTCTGAATTCTGAATTGACATCACTTTCAGGAAACACAGTTTCGAAAACCAGCCATCTGAAACTATATTCAATCCCAGATTAATTTTGAAACTGACATTTAATTTCAAGAAACACGGTTTTTAAAACCAACCATCTGATAATTAAATTCAACTCAAAATATTTATCATAAAAACGGTAGATTTTAAATTTCCAAAATTTACCTTAAAATTACTTTCCTTGATTCAATTAGGATTTGGTGTTCATAGTGATCCAATCATCATGATTATCAAAACCAAGAATAAACAATTTATTCATGAATCTAAGATCATCAACAAATTCATAAAATTAAATTTTGATGATCCTACGAAATATATTAATCAAATTAATATTGCAATTTAGGTTACTTAGGATTATTAAGAATGTATAATTTTTGTTCTTGCTTTAGAACAATTCTTAAGCTCATGATCTAATCAAAGAAATTAATACCATTCCTTTTTAACTTTGTCCTTTTAAAGAACAGATCGCAGTAACAAACGTAATTAAAGTTTAAGATAATATTTGTAGATACCCCGGGGAACCACGGCTTGGCTAGAGCGGTGAATTACCTAGGATGTCTAATTGTGTTTTAGAGTCGCCACCCACGTTTTGAGGAACGTAAGAAAACCTAATGTTTATGAGCATAAGTTTGATTTACTAAAACAGAGATTCTTTGGGATGAGGGGTTCGGGGGTTAGGTTACGAAATGGGAAGTACTTAAACACCCATTTCGCCCGAACAAAGTCGGTCTTGTTTGTTCATAATTCACTTTAAAGATAAATGTGTTCTTCCTATTTGAATGATGATAAAAAAGGGGTTTTAAAATTTAAAATGTAGGGAGATGACCCTAGTGTAACGACCCGAAAACCCCCTCTATTTTCTTAATAATAAATATTTAATTATTTATTTATGGCTTATTTATTTATTTAAATTATTTATTTATTTAAATATTTATGTATGCATTTTGTGTTTCATGATGTAGTCGTGCCTAGCATTTAATTGGTTAATTGTGCTAGTGTAGAGTGTTGGGTCTTAAATGTTAGTGGGGAATATAAGATTATTGTGTTAGTGTGTAGTGGAGGGGTCTATGTGTAAATTCTTTAAATCATCCTACTTACTCCCCCCATCACCTCCCTCACTCCCTCATTTCTCCCAGCACACTTCCTCCCTCTTTTCCTCCATTGTTGAGGTAAAACTCTCTCTCCTTCTCTCTTCTTTTTAGTCATCTTCCCCCATTATTTCTCATTGCTCATTCTTTGAAAAATGTTTAGATCGTGTTAGGATCGTAGAGAACAAAGAAATTTCGAATTCCGTCAACTTTGATAAAATCCAAGTAAGTTACTTTTCCCCCATTTATGTTAAAAATGCTCATCTTTAACTCTATTGATGTTCTTGTTGATATCCATGGCTTCTTTGGTTGAGTTTAGAATTTAATTGGATTTCTAGTTAAATTGTGGTAATATGAATGTTGGGGTAGAAATCTTGATTTGGGTCATTAGATGTTGTTATTTGGGTCTCTTACTAGTTTATAAGTTGTTTTGGAGCATTATTTTACTTGTGGAAGTGTGGGATTTGGAGCATTTGTGGAATGGTTTGATTGTGGTTGTTTTGGTAAGAAAATATGAAGAACCCAGCTGCTGCCCGCCCAGATCGCCGACCGGGCGCCCGCCCGGGCTTAGCCAGGCGCCCGCCTACATGGTCTTTTTCCTTCAGCCAACTCTCTGCCTAAATGAGCGCCCGCCTGCCCCTTAGCGAGCGCCCGCCCGCCCCCTTTTCCTGGCACTTATTCTTTAGTTGATTTTGGTTTAGGTTATAACTTTAACCCTAGTTTTGGGCTTTGTCCTCTTAGACTTAAATGGCCATTTTGGAATACTCTAATAATGAAAATGGTTCCTTTGTGAATATATGTGTTATGGGATTTGATTAATCCTTGTTTCGGAATGTTGAAGCACCTTTATGATGTGTGTTTGATTTATTCATCTTTTTGGTGATTAATTGGAAGGATTCCCTACTTTGGAATCATGAGTTGTTTATTTGAGCTAGTATTTATTACTTGGCATTTATTTGAAAGTCCAGCTGGTATTCGTGGTTGTGTCGGGCGATGGAAAAGATTATAATGGCAACGAGCCGAGTCCATTATAATGTTGACCATTGTTTTGCCCCATTATTTCCCTCCTCCAGATTGGCCTTGGATGTGAGATGAGCTAGCTCCTTTTTTTGGGAACAGTCTAGCTATTATAAGAGGTTGCGACTTCGTGTCGTATACTCAGTTATCGTTTGGTTATTGGTTCCGGTACCGGGTTTTCTCTTCAGTTATTATGCTGCTATTGTTGATCGGTTTATCGGCTCTTTGATGCTGCTTATTGATGCTGCTCTTCGATGCGGCCCTATCGTCATTGATCAGATTGTTATATCCTTTGTTGGGGAAACCTTGGCTCAGTATCCTTTGTTACTTGTTTATTTCCGCTGCTATCGGTTAAATGATATTTGCTACGTGCTATGTGAGATATTATTATTGTTTATTGCATCATAGCATGTCATGTAGTTGCATTAGTAACTTATTGAGATTTATCTCACCCCCCCCCCTTTCTTTTATCTTTGTTTTTCCTTAACCCCCCCCCAGGAGGAAAGGATTAGGATTTGCGGATCGAGGAGGACGTCGAGAGGATTGAGATTTTGGGCAGGTTGTTATTGATCGGTTTGCATTATTTAAATGTATAACCTTTTGGGATAGTTTTACCAACAATGACGTCATTAAGATTTGTAATATTTTGTATTTTGGTGTAAGCTTGTGGAGCTTATACTAGTAGTATATTGTTGTTATTAAACTTGGAATTCTAAAACTTTGTTTTTAAACCTTTTGGGTATAAAAATGGAATTTTATCTTCAGTATTTTGGTGTATTGTTGTAAGTCGACGTCCAGCTCGCGAGTTCCCGGCCCGCGGGGTCGGGGTCGCGACAGTTGGTATCAGAGCTATGGTTTAGCTCTAAGTATAAGTATAGGTGGACTAGAATAACCTAGGAGGGTAGTTGTGTTCGGAGTGAGTAACGGTTGATGTTATGCAGGTATTGTTCTAAATGGCTAGAAGAAGAGCTGGTGAAGGTTCTAGTGGGACTCCGAATCAGAATGATCTACGGGAAGAGAACCGTGCAATGTTTCAGGGGATGTTTGAAGCGGCGATGAAAAGCAATTCATGACCACGGGCCGAGAGAGGAACATGTAGCACCTGCACGATATGGGTTGGAGCAGTTCTTAAAGTTGAAACCAAGTGGGTACGATGGTGAGCCTGATGTAAAAAAGGCGGAAATGTGGGTTGAGTCAATGGAGAAGATTTACGATGTTTTTGGTTGCACGGACGAGGATAGGGTTCGGTTTGCAGCTTACAAGCTAGTGGGAGCCGCTGAGCATTGGTGGAAGGAACTTAAGACCAGTTGGGATGCGACTCTTGTACCTTATTCTTGGGAGCTATTTGTGAGGAAATTCAAAGAACACTTCATTCCTCTAGTGGATCAGAACCGGAAAGAGATCGAGTTCCTCAACTTGGAGCAGGGCGTGTGACAGTAGCACAGTACTCGGCTAAGTTCACTGAATTAGCCAGGTATTGTGACTACCTTGTACGGACCGAGGAGCAGAAAGCAATGAGGTTTATCAGGGGCTTGAAGACAGCTATTAGGACACAGTTAATAGCCCAGAGAATTCAACTTTTTCAAGATGCGGTGGACCGTGCCTATTTGATAGAGCAAGACATCGGGGAACACAAAAGGAAGACTGAGATGGTTAACCCGAGTAAGCAAGGAGGGCAGATCAAGTCACAACAGCAACATTCGGATAACATAGGTAATTCTGGAATGCAAACTCGATTCGGAGAGCAACCTCAGGGACAACCAATAGTGAGGAATCAAGGTACTAATCAGGGGACACGAAATGAAAGATCTGCAGCTATTGTCAGAGGGAAGGACACTCAGAAGACAAGTGTTGGAAGAAACAAGGAAAATGTGTGAATTGTGGTCAGTTGGGGCATTTTGTGAGAGATTGTCTTAGGGGCAGATATCAACCATCCGGGAGTGACACTGGTACTGCACAGGGTCAGAAGAGAGATACTTCGGGAAACCCTAAAGGTTCAGGGTAGGGTATTTGCGATCAATCGGCACTCAACGGGGGACTCATCAGTTCCAGGAGGTATTAATTTTGTGTCGAGAGAGCGAGCACGTGCATTTTAGGATCATCGCATTCATATGTTTCTGTGCATTTAGTTGCATTTATTTCTCCTGAGTCTTTGACTTATGTGTTGCCAGTATTTACTCCTATGGAGGAGTGTGGGATATCTGATGAAGTCTTATGTGCTTATGTTGTGCTTAAGGGTAGACATGCCTTACTTTCTAAATTAATCATATTACTATTATAAGGTTTTGATGTTATTTTGAGAAGGGAAATGTCATGCTTTAGTCGATTGTCGTAGGAGGATTGTTACATTCTCTATTCCTAATTTCCTAAAATCGTTTTGAGACCGTTCCTTTGGGTAGAGTTATACACATCTTTTCTTAAAATGGAATTTGAATATATAACTTAGGTAGGTGACAATGGGATGTCTATACCAAATTGTTGGGTGTATTTATCATTTGTAAGGTTTCCATTTTCTTCTGAATAGTGCCTAGTGTTTGGAAAGGAACTTGGGTTAAAGTGAGTTGTTATGGTACAAGGTGGTAGTGCTAATAATTAGATCAATATCCATATTGTATCGGTTGGGTTATAAGAGCTGAGGATTCAATTGAGGATTTCATGATAGGAGATTTTTGTTTACTTTTAGTACATCTACGCGAGTGCATCAGAATTGGTTAGTATGAAGAAATGCATGATTTGCTATGAGTGACTAGTATATTGTGGAAGTTATAATCATTAATGGTGGTAAGCGCGTTAAGTTTGAAAGGACTAAGCACATTTTGAGAGGGCAAGAATTTCTCGAATTGTATTAAAGGCATTTTGAGTTTTAGTTAAGTGGTTATTTTATGGTTCTAAATCTTTTCTTTGTGGCGTTTCTCGATTTGGATTAAGGGTATGTGAAGAAAGTTGGGTATCAATACTTGGGCATATTAAAGAGTACTATGATTTGGTATTGGGTTAGTTGGAATGTGGCTAGCCAATTGGTTTATTATGATGGTAGCACGATTGGGTCTAAGTATCATCGAGATATAAATGTATATGTGGAGACTAAGGTAGGTTAGCCATTGAAGGTCTAGGAATTGCTAAATTTCCTTGGGTGTGTAAGCACGGATTATCAATTTAAAAAGGAGTTAGAGGAAATCCCTTGGAGATAAAATTTGGACTGTTTTGCGGACTACTGGGCTTTGTTTGTAATTGTTTTAGGCTTTCAAAGATTTGGAGTAATGTGATGATGAAATTATAGCGTGGATTTAAGTAAACATTTTGTATTAAAATTTTAGGCTTACATTGTACCTCTAATTTAAGGTACCATCTAAGGTGAAAGCACTATAATGGAAATCCTTGGAGATATAGCCACTTTGGTGAATATTGTGGGGATGAAAATTTCTTAGCTTGTCATATTTTAAAAAGCTGATTAAGCTCGGGATGGTTTAATGTTTGGAATTTCTGGGAAGTAATACTGAGTATACGGCTTACAAATGGAAGTATCTTAACAGTGTAATTAAGGTTATGAATAAGGCAAACTTGTAGTATCTCGAGAATTATGTTTAGGATAAATTGGGGTTCTTCGATTTTGAGGATGGATTTTAATTAGTAGTGGAGATAATGATTGAAGGAAGTTAAGTGCGAGAGGTAGTTATGTTGTAAACATTATTTAAGGTTACCATATAATGGTTTAGAATGGACAATTGAGAATTCGGGAAGTGGCAGAACTATTGTATCCGTGGCTAATTGATCCTTCGGGTAAGTATTTCTAAAATTCGGTTAATGAATAGAGCTATCTATGACTAAGGATTGATTGCAATTTTAGTGATATCGCCTTCAAATTATAGTTTGTTGTTATGGGACCAAGTTTATAAATGATGATAATGGGTTACCAATGTTGGATAGTTTATGTTCTTCGAAAGGATAAAAATGAGTTAGTGCAAGTGGGTTAAGAAATACCAAGACTACGATTGTATTATGTTTTATTACCTAAGGAAGATAAATTTGGTAGTGGAGTTGATTCCAAATACTATTGGGATAATGAAAAATAAAACTTATGGATGTTGATGATTTAAGGGTTAATTGAATCATGGAGATATTGTCTGAATTATCTAATAGGTTCTTGATTGGGATTTTAAGTGCTAGATGAGAATCGATATTTTGTAGCCTCGATATGACTATGTGTTATGATTTTGATAAGTGAATTCGCGGGCGAATTCTTTTTAAGGAGGGTAGATTGTAACGACCCGAAAACCCGCCTCTATTTTCTTAGTAATAAATATTTAATTATTTATTTATGGCTTATTTATTTATTTAAATTATTTATTTATTTAAATATTTATGTGTGCATTTTGTGTTTCATGATGTAGTCGTGCCTAGCATTTAATTGGTTAATTGTGCTAGTGTAGAGTGTTGGGTCTTAAATGTTAGTGGGGAATATAAGATTATTGTGTTAGTGTGTAGTGGAGGGGGTCTATGTGTAAATTCTTTAAATCATCCTACTTACTCCCCCCATCACCTCCCTCACTCCCTCATTTCTCCCAGCACACTTCCTCCCTCTTTTCCTCCATTGTTGAGGTAAACTCTCTCTCTCCTTCTCTCTTCTTTTTAGTCATCTTCCCCCCCATTATTTCTCATTGCTCATTCTTTGAAAAATGTTTAGATCGTTGTTAGGATCGTAGAGAACAAAGAAATTTCGAATTCCGTCAACTTTGATAAAATCCAAGTAAGTTACTTTTCCCCCATTTATGTTAAAAATGCTCATCTTTAACTCTATTGATGTTCTTGTTGATATCCATGGCTTCTTTGGTTGAGTTTAGAATTTAATTGGATTTCTAGTTAAATTGTGGTAATATGAATGTTGGGGTAGAAATCTTGATTTGGGTCATTAGATGTTGTTATTTGGGTCTCTTACTAGTTTATAAGTTGTTTTGGAGCATTATTTTACTTGTGGAGGTGTGGGATTTGGAGCATTTGTGGAATGGTTTGATTGTGGTTGTTTTGGTAAGAAAATATGAAGAACCCAGCTGCTGCCCGCCCAGATCGCCGATCGGGCGCCCGCCCGGGCTTAGCCAGGCGCCCGCCTACATGGTCTTTTTCCTTCAGCCAACTCTCTGCCTAAATGAGGGCCCGCCTGCCCCTTAGCGAGCGCCCGCCCCCCCCTTTTCCTGGCACTTATTCTTTAGTTGATTTTGGTTTAGGTTATAACTTTAACCCTAGTTTGGGCTTTGTCCTCTTAGACTTAAATGGCCATTTGGAATACTCTAATAATGAAAATGGTTCCTTTGTGAATATATGTGTTATGGGATTTGATTAATCCTTGTTTCGGAATGTTGAAGCACCTTTATGATGTGTGTTTGATTTATTCATCTTTTTGGTGATTAATTGGAAGGATTCCCTACTTTGGAATCATTAGTTGTTTATTTGAGCTAGTATTTATTACTTGCATTTATTTGAAAGTCCAGCTGGTATTCGTGGTTGTGTCGGGCGATGGAAAAGATTATAATGGCAACGAGCCGAGTCCATTATAATGTTGACCATTGTTTTGCCCCATTATTTCCCTCCTCCAGATTGTCCTTGGATGTGAGATGAGCTAGCTCCTTTTTTTGGGAACAGTCTAGCTATTATAAGGGGTTGCGACTTCGTGTCGTATACTCAGTTATCGTTTGGTTATTGGTTCCGGTACCGGGTTTTCTCTTCAGTTATTATGCTGCTATCGTTGATCGGTTTATCGGCTCTTTGATGCTGCTTATTGATGCTGCTCTTCGATGCGGCCCTATCGTCATTGATCAGATTGTTATATCCTTTGTTGGGGAAACCTTGGCTCAGTATCCTTTGTTACTTGTTTATTTCCGCTGCTATCGGTTAAATGATATTTGCTACGTGCTATGTGAGATATTATTATTGTTTATTGCATCATAGCATGTCATGTAGTTGCATTAGTAACTTATTGAGATTTATCTCACCCCCCCCCCTTTCTTTTATCTTTGTTTTTCCTTAACCCCCCAGGAGGAAAGTATTAGGATTTGCGGATCGAGGAGGACGTCGAGAGGATTGAGATTTTGGGCAGGTTGTTATTGATCGGTTTGCATTATTTAAATGTATAACCTTTTGGGGATAGTTTTACCAACAATGACGTCATTAAGATTTGTAATCTTTTGTATTTTTTGGTGTAAGCTTGTGGAGCTTATACTAGTCGTATATTGTTGTTATTAAACTTGGAATTCTAAAACTTTGTTTTAAACCTTTTGGGTATAAAAATGGAATTTTTATCTTCAGTATTTTGGTGTATTGTTGTAAGTCGACGTCCAGCTCGCGAGTTCCCGGCCCGCGGGGTCGGGATCGCGAAACCTAGGCGAATTCAATTTAATGAAAGGACCATTGGTGTCATGTCCCAAGTGGTTTTGGGGTGATTGCACATTTTATGGAAGAAGAAGAAGAAGAAGAAGAAGAAGAAGAAGAAGAAGAAGAAAGTTTAAGACATTTACCTATAGTATCCTTCAAAGAGAACCTCTTGAAAAGCCTTGAAGAAGAGGTTGAATACTTGGAGAGAACACTTCTTAAGGTCCAAAGTCTTTTTAGTTGGAAAAGGTCTAAAAGAAGTCCCAAGGAAAAGTCTAGAAAAGAAGTGAGGAAAAAGGTCCCTTCCAATGATTGATTGGAGGGGTTTTTATAGTTGAAAGAGGGGAGTTTTTGGACCTAAATACGAGTCTCCAAGAAATCTTTCCCGGGAAAAATCATGTATAATGAGCAAGGGAGAGATTCTTGGGCAGAATCTGTAACTGACACACCCCAGAAGCGCGCGCATCCCACCTAGGCGGCGGACGGCGCGCGCGTCTGGCCTCTAGAGGCGGAGGCGCGCGACTCTGAAAATCAATTTTTGACAGAATGGACTAGAAAGTTAGAACTGTTATTCAGTTTGGTCCCTGGACTTAACGGAGTCCATCTGGAACTTAACCAAAGTAACAAAAACTAACAGAAAACACTTAAAAGAGGGAGAAACACAAAATCAGGTGTGCAATCAGGGTGAGCGGTCCAAGGCGGGGTGTCTATAGAGCCCCTCGGCGGCGGCGTGGATTGCGAAGCAAACGTGCCGACGAAAGACAGACATCCGCCTAGGACATCACCAAGAAAAAGAAAAGACTCGATAAAAGCAAGAATTTGAAATTGCAGGGGATAGAGGTGCGCTCCCTGTGTGAGCGGCTTTGAGAGATAAAGGTGCGCTCCCTGTGTGAGCGGCTTTGCTAATAGCGGGATCCGTTTGCTGAAGGCGGGATCTGTTTGCTGAAGTGGGACCTGTTTGCTGATAGCGAGATCTGTTTGCTGGAAGCGGGACCTGTTTGCTGAATAACGAGATCCGTTTGCTGGAAGCGGGACCTGTTTGCTGATAGCGAGATCCGTTTGCTGGAAGCAGGGCCTGTTTGCTGATAGCGAGATCCGTTTGCTGGAAGCAGGACCTGGCTGATAGCGAGATCCGTTTGCTAGGAGCGGGACTGTTTGCTAATAGCGAGATCCGTTTGCTGGGAGCGGGACCGGGAGGACCGTTTGCTTGAATGCGGGACTCGAAGGACCGTTTGCTGAAGTGCGGGACCCGGAGGACCGTTTGCTGAAGTGCGGGGTCCAGAGGACTTTTGCTTTGAATGGATGTAGATTTTGCTTGATGAGGAAGCAGTGATTCTGTGGCTCACCCCGGACCAAGTTGTTGTCGTGAGTCGTACTTTGATGTTGACTGTTTGACTTTGACTTTCGATGGGGTGCGGGCACAGTTGACTGCGGAGTGCTTTGTGCTGGGGATGGATTGTGAAAACTGATATTTTTGAGAAAATAAAAGACACCCTACTTTGAGTGGGAGTTTTTATCTTATTTCAGTTTTTAGACATGCCTTAAGGGCGGACCAAATTAATGTGTGCCCAGCTGAGTGTTTGTTTCCATTAAGCTTCTTCTCATTGCTGGGATCGATCTTTTCTGCATGTTGAAGGCGTTGGAACGCCTGGGTTCTGTTCTGAACTGAGAGGGGCCATTTCTGGAGCATTTTTTACCTGGGACGCGGGCGCTTCCTCTCTTGGTGACGTGACGCGCGCGCTTTGTAGACCGGTGTCGGGAGGCGCGCGCCTCTGGGAGGCGAAATTCAGGGCCTGATATTTGCTGACCAAAAGATCCCCCAACAGCTATAATATCAGCTTCTGGTCGGTAATTCGATTCCAACAGCTTTCTTCCGCCATTTTGAACACCATTTTTTTGCCCAATTTTGCTTATAACCTTCTTTCCCATGGCCTCTAACCTTTTTAGTCTTGGTGCGAGGTTGTCAAGAGTTACGAGAAGGATTTATCGACATTCGTTTATTCTTTCAAGACCCATCCCAAAAATGCTTTCATCAAAGATTTCAGATTTCGAATTCTTTTTACTTTGCGAACATTGAAGCCGGATTGGGAGTTGTTGAAGGCTGCTGCATCCTTCTGGGATTGTGATAGTCATGCATTCAACTTTTCGGCTAATGAAATGGTGCCGACTGTCGATGATTTTGGGGCCATTTTGGGCATGCCTTTGGCCGGTCGGATTGCCGTCCCTAAGTATCACCGCGGTGTTGTTGATTCTTGGGTTGACCTTCTGAATCTCCCTGTTGGAGAGGTGAAGAAGATGATGCACGGGACCGTTGTTGACATAACTGAGCTTCCGATGTTTTTCAGTTTGCATTCGGAAGATGTTGCGGTTCAGTCCTTTAAGAGAAATGCCATGGCTGTCTGCTTTTTCAGCGAGGTTTTGTTTGTCACTCCTCTGGGTACTGCGGATGCGCAGTTGGCTAAAATCGTGTTGCAGGCGAAAGGACAATGACTCAGCATAATTCCGCTCGTTGTAGGAGAGACCTTGCATGGTTTGGACGAATTGCTCACCGTACGGGCGAGATGCGACGAGGAAGCCCCTTGCTTTTGACCATATGGCTTCGGGAGCATTTCAGGCTTTATGCGTCAGATGGCGAACTTTCTCCTTTTGCTGTTCATAGGCGACGGTTGCTGATTAGAGATTTGACTGAAGAGGGTTGGAGGAGATTTTTTGCTTCTCGTCTTACAGCTGACGTTGAGTGGTGTCCTTGGGGTCTTCGCCCTTTTGTGGAGTGGACCTCTGGTTTTCAGTATGTGGTTTTACCCGGGTTGAGAGATTCTTCGTTTTACCGGGTCCTGAGGCAATTTGGCCGCCAACAGATAATTCCTTTTCAGAGGAACGGGAGGCTTCGTCCAGTTTCTTATAAGGGTCCGGACTTCTCGAATGAGCTTCAGTCGGCTTGGGGAGATGATCGTAACCGTTGGGCTTCCGCTCCTTTATATCGGGGTAGTATTTTTCTTCCCGAGAGTTACTTGGTACCGTCTACCGCGGCATTACTTGGGTAGATGCTCTTCGGGCTGAGTTGTTAGGGAAGGACTTTGAGCCTAGCAGTGCTTTGAGGTACAAGGAAGCTGCTGCTGATGTGAACAACATTCTAACTGACCCTTTCGGTACCCCTTTGGATGACTTTTATGCTCGGAGGCGCTCTGTTGCGTAGAAGGTATCGGTCCGCGTCAGTGTTCCTAGGCCTCCCAAGAAGAGTAGGATTGATGGTCGTTCGGGTGTCCTTCGAAGGCCAAGAGAAAATTAGATTTTTCCTAGTATCCCCAAGAGATTGCAATTAAAATAGACCACTTGTTAGGATTTTAATGTTTTATGTCTTTTATTAGCTCAGCAAAATCCGTTGTAATGATAAAAAATAATTCAAGAAATGAATAAAAATTGCATCTCGTTAATTTGAAATGATTTGGGTATTTGTTTATATTTTAGATCGCACCCGAAGGTTGCCTACGTTCCTCCAGCGTAGAGGCTCAGGTCTCCGTAGTTCAAACAAACGAAGACCATTTTTATTTTTTATTTTATTTTTTGTGTGCACCCTGTTTTTTGCCTAGACCGCCCTTTCGGGTTTTCAATCTAGCGGACTTCTTTTTTGCACGTGCTCTAATTTTTGCCTAGGCCGCCCTTGCGGGTTTTCAACCTAGCGAGCCTTTTTTTTTTTTTGGTCTTCGTTTTTTAGACGTAAAATCTCTTCAACTTGTCGAGGTTGACTTCCTTTGGCAGCTGATCTCCGTCTAAATCCACGAGTCGAACTGCACCGCCGCTTAGTATCTTCTTGACTGCGTACGGACCGATCCCTCGGGGTCCCCATTTTCCAAGGGGGTTCATGGCATTAGGAGGGTGTTGTCTTAGGACCAAATCTCTCACACTGATGTTTCGGGGCTTCACCTTTTTGTTGAAAGCCCTAGCCATTCTTTGTTGATAGGGCCTCGTACGTTCGATTTCCCTTAGCCTTTTCTCGTCGAGTAGGGCTAGTTGTTCATATCGACTTTGCATCCAATCGACTTCATTGACTTGGTTCTCGAGGAGGACCCGTAGGGATAGGACTTCGAGCTCTATTGGGAGTACAGCTTCGGAACCATATACCAGTGCATAAGGAGTTTCTCCAGTCGCTATCCGTATTGACGTGCGGTAGCCCCATAATGCTATCTTTTCGGGCCAATCCCTTCCGGTGGAGGCTATTTTCTTCACAATGGTCTCGATTGTCTTATTAGCTGCCTCGACCGCGCCGTTTGCTTGAGGGCGGTATGGAGATGACTTGTGCTTAGTAATCTTGTATTCTACCAGGAGCGCGTTCATCTCTTTCTCAAAGTGAGAACCGTTGTCTGAGATGATTTCATGAGGAACGCCGTACCGGCACATGATGTGGGTTTTTATGAATCCGGCCACTTTCTTGGCGTTGAGAACTCGGTAAGCCTGTGCTTCGACCCATTTTGTAAAATAGTCCACGGCTACAAGGACGAAAGATTGTCCGTTGCTGCCAGCAGGGTATGTATATGCCCCAACAAGAGAAAGGCCAAGGCGTGGTCATATTGTAAAGCTGTGATGGTGGAGCGTGCTGTAGATTGGCATGGAATTGGCATTTGGCGCATCTATTGAGTTTCTCGATGCAGTCCCTTTCCATGGTACTCCAATAATAACCCATGCGGAGTATCTTCTTGGTCAACATAAACCCGTTCATGTGTGGCCCACATTCACCTTCGTGGATCTCATGCATTATTTCTTAAGCTTCGGTCTCATTTGCGCATAGGAGATTGATCCCTTCGTGGTGCCTTTTGTAGACTCGGTCCCCAATCAGTACATATCGGGAGGCTAGTCTTTGCAATGCCATTTGAGACTTCTTATTGCTATTCTCGGGATAAGTACCATCCTTGAGGAAATTCATGATATCCGCATACCACGGGGAGTTTGCTTGGACCTCGTTGATCTCGATACTCATTCAGTATGCCGAACTGTTCCTTCGGGAAATTTTGAAGGGCTTCACCATTTTACCCTCAGGTATTTCGACCAGTGAAGCAATGGTGGCTAGTGCATCAGCAAAACGGTTTTTGTCCCTTGGCAGGTAGTTGAAGGTGATCTCTTGAAACTGTTCAACCAACTCCTCGAGATGTTGACCATACCGTTGCAGAGTCGAGTCTTGAATCTTCCACTTTCCAGATGTCTGATTGGTGATGAGCAAGGAATCACCAAATACCTCTAAACTTGTGACATTTCTCTCGAGGGCTGCTTCGAGCCCCGCTATGCATGCTTCGTACTCAGCGATGTTGTTGGTGGCTTCAAATTCGAGGCGAATAGCGATTGGAGTATACATGTCCTTTGGATCAACAAGTAACATCCCTATGCCATATCCATGCTTATTGGCTGCGCCATCGAAAAAAAGTTGCCACTTATTTTCTTCTGTTGTAGCGCAAATTAAATGCTCGTCGGGGAACTGTACATCTTCCCCCTTCACTTCGTCACACGAAAATTCAGCAAGCTAATCACTGAACACTTTCCCCCTATGGATTTGAGTGTGACGTAAGTGATATCGTAGCCGGCGAGCATGAAATACCATTTGGCTATTCTTGTTGACATGAAAGGCTTCTCGAAGATGTAGCGGAGCGGGTCCACTTTTGCTACCAACTTGATTGGGAAGGCCTCCATGTAATGCTTGAGCTTTTGAGTAACCCAAACCAATGCAGCACAAGACTTCTCTAAGACAGAGTAGTTCTTTTCAGCTCCTTGAAACCGTCGGCTGACAAAGTAGATAGCATTCTCTTTTGTGGAGTCTCGCTGTTCTTATACTAACATAGCCCCTAGGGCTTCATCATTGACAGTGAGATAGAGCAAGAGAGGCTTCTCCTTGTGCGGTGGAACCAAAACTGGAGGGCATGTCAAGTAATGCTTCACTTGGTCGAAGGCTTCTTGGCAAGCATCGGTCCATTCTAGAGCCACATTCTTTTTTAGTAGCTTGAAGATCGGCTCACACATGGAAGTGAGTTGGTGCACAAATCGACTGATGTATTGAAGTCTGCCCATGAAACCTTTGATTTCCTTCTGCGTCTTTGGAGGAGGCATGTCAATGATTGCCTTGATCTTGGAGGATCGGCTTCAATTCCCCTCTCAGTAACCATGTAACCGAGAACCTTTCCTCTGACGACCCCAAAAGTGCACTTTGCGGGATTGAGTCTCATGTTGTGTTGTCGAAGTCTTTCAAAGAATTTGCGAAGATCGATCAAATGTTGACCGTTGGTTCCCTTTGAATGGATGATCATATCGTCTACATAGACCTCGATCTCTTTATGAATCATGTCATGGAATAGATCCGTAACAGCCCTCTGGTAGGTAGCCCCAGCGTTCCTTAGTCCGAACGGCATGACTGTGTAGTAGAAAGTGCCCCATGGTGTTGTGAAAGCTGTCTTGTGTTGGTCCTCTTCGGACATGAGAATCTGATTGTAACCGGCAAAACCGTCCACAAATGAGCGGACTTCATAGTTGGCAGTCGAATCGACGAGCATGTCGATGTTTGGTAGTGGAAAATCATCTTTCGGGGAAGCTTTGTTCAAATCCCGGAAGTCCACACAAACTCGAACCTTGCCGTTTGCCTTTCTGACTGTCACAATGTTGGCTATCAAAGTCGGATACTCAATGACTTTAATGAAACCCACACCGAGGAGCTTTTCAATCTCTTCTTTGACTTGTAGAGACCATTCTGGCTTGATGTTTCTGAGTTTCTGCTTTACTGGCTTGGCGTCCTCTCTGATCGGAATTCTGTGCTCCGCGGCCTTTCTGTCCAAACCCGGCATGTCTTTGTACGACCATGCGAATACATCCACAAACTCTTTGAGCAGTGCAGTCAATCTGTCTTTGTCTTCCCCCTTGAAGAAGCTGCCAATCGTCGTTTCTTTCGGCTCTTCGTCGGTACCCAGATTAACAACATGCAATTCCTCATCAGCCCCTGGACCATTTTCACCACGACAACGAACCTGTTGAGCTAGTTCATTTAGGTATGTTATGTTTTCGTGGTCTATTTCATCATAATTTGAATCGTTATTAACTTGTTCATTATGTTCGTTATTAGTTAATTCATCATTTATGATGTTTGCAATCTCGGGGTACTCAGAAATATCAAATTTTTCATTAGCAAAGAAAGGAAACACACGCTCGGCTATTGCCTCCATATCCTCTTGGGTGAGGGTATTAGAAACACACGTCAGAAAGTAAGGGGTATGCAACCCATTTCTCGGATCAAGAAATCCTCAGATACTATGGGCCCCTTCGTTGAATACCAGTTGTTGATTGGCTCGGAGCTTGGCGGGATCTCACTGATGGTTTCCTTTCTGACGACGGTGTCGTAGATGGCGTTGACTTGAAAATCGTCCATAGTCACTTTCTTGCCCCACCACTCTCGGGGTGACATTGGAGTAGGCTCCCTTTCTTGTGTCGGAATTTCACAATCAGTGAAGATCTCGAGACCGGGCTTTCTGACGCCCTTGTTGTTAACCCATGGTTCGGGAAAGATCATGTACGGAACATCTTCCCCTTGGCGAACAAAGTAACCGTTTAGTGTGTTGCGGTAAGGCCTCAAGTTGGGGATTTCATATTGTCAACCTTCTTTGCGAGCTCGGGTCTTTTGATTCTTGACTGCTTGCTCGTACTTTAAGTCATCTTCGGTAGGCTCGTATCCCAAACCAAACTTGTTCTTGAGAAAAGGAACTTCTACGGGGTGCAATATCCCTTGTTGATGCTTCCCTAGGCCTAGACCAGGAAAGTGATTCATGTTCCTCATCATGCGGAGGATTTTAGGATTACCGAGGGTCCATTGCCCATTTCCCCTTTCTTTGTCGATGGCGTTGACACCGGAGAGAGTGGAATCTTCTATCCCGTGTTGAACTTGGTGAACGGGTTGCCCCCATTTCTGTGGATGGTGACATTCTCGGCCATGACAGTGACTATCTCGTCCCCATTTCTGATCTTGACACATTGATGGAGAGTGGAAGGGACAGCATTGGAACTGTGGATCCATGGTCGGCCCAAAAGCAAGTTGAATGAAGCAGGGACATGGGACGGACATGATCATGCTTCCAAATTCGATATCAACTTCTAGCATTCCCATGACTGTACGGGCAGTGCTGTCGTACCCTCTAATGACTTGGGCGGAGGGTTGTAAATCGGAGCTTTTGAGCCCCAGTATGCCCATGACTCGGCTAGGCATTAAGTTGAGTGCAGAACCACCGTCTACTAGAACTCTTGAGATGGGTCTCCCCCTTGCCCTTACCTTGAGGTAGATGGCTTCATTGTGTTTGGACCCAAATGGAGGGAGGTCCATGTCGGCAAAAGTGATGACATTGCCGAAGTGAATGTGATCTATCATTGCTGTAAGGTCCTCGGGAGTCGTGTCGGGAGAGACTATGTGTCATCCAAGTTCTTAATGACGAGGTCTCGGTGTTTCTTTGATGATGCAATAAGGTCCCAGAAGGATATGTTGGCTTGCGTGTTCTTGAGTTGTGTTAACAAAGGATCTTCGGGTACGTCGCGTGCTTGCGATCTTTGAGAAGAGGTGTTGGTTGCTGCGGTATTGGGAAGGATTGTGCTCGTTGTTACTCGGTCACTACGAGTGAGCACATTCACGGTCCCGTGTATCTTCTTCTTCCTATTCTCTAAGACTTCCCTCATAATCTCATCATAAGTTACAACATAACAAGAATTATCAAGTTTATTCATATCATCGTAGCCCTCATTCACAATTGGGATCGAATGAGTGGTTCCTTCAAACTCTCCTACCTCTATTACATTAACACCACCCTCATTAGGGATTATGAATTCCTTCTTGTCTATGAGGTCTTGGATGGTGTTACGGATGGAGAAGCAATCCTCGGTGAGGTGGCCGGTGCATTGATGGTAGTCACACCATTTGTGGTGGGCATGATTGGGACGGAGCGGTTGTGGTTGCTTGTACCCTTGAAGAGGAGTGATTTGTCCCTTGTCCTTTAGAGCTTCATAGGCCTCGGTAATGGTCATGCCATTGAGCGGAGTGTAGACGCGGTCGTTTTGGAACCGCTTGCCTTGTGGTGGAGGGACCTTCTTGTAATTCCCCTTGTCGGTAGTAACAGCATTGACAGAAGCCTCCTTGTTTGAATTAGAGGCGGCCTTGTAACGATAGGTAGGAGTGGCCTTCTTAATCTCCTTGAGCAAGTCATCCATGCGTACCCCCGCCTCATACATTTGGGAGATGTCAGAGTAGCAAGCCCCACTTAGGTGGGTGCGGAGATCAATCTTGAGACACTTGAGAAAGATGTCCATTTGCTCTTTTGTGTTTGGCCTCTCAACAATTTCAGAGAGCTTGTCATTCCATCTCCTTGTGAACTCAATGAACGACTCGTTGTCTCTTTGGGTGGTGTTCTTGAGCTCTTTCCTTGTGGGCCGGTGAGTGGTGTTGCCTTGATATTGATTTTTGAAGGCAAGCATAGCGGCATCCCAATCAAGACGGACAGAGAGGAAAGCATTGAGCCATAACTTTTGGGGAGACCTTCTTTGGAACCATAGCCCAAATGTAAGTCTCGATGTGAGCCATCGGGCATGAGTTGCCCTTAAACTTGCTAATGTCGGGCATCTTGAATTTGTTGGGGAGAGCGGCCATCGGGCTCATGAGGATGGATGACTGATAAAGGCTTGTGTTGGAGCCTTTTCCCATGTTGAGGCCGTCAAATTTCTGATCAATGTAGGCCATGATGGAATCGACCATTTTGGGGTCGTTGTTGTCGAAGCTTGGTTCCCCCATTTTTTTGGTACGGGCACTGACATATGGGCTTTCAAACAAACCCGCGGTCCACTCGGACTCCTCATTGTCATTAACCCCCTTATTCTTGGAGAGCTTGAGGAGCTTGGCTTTCAATTGGTCAACCTCGGCCTCGTGGGCCTCCCTTTGACTGTCGACATGAGCTTGCCACAAGGCTTCTTTGGTTTGAGCCTCGTTGTGGAGAGTGGTGACTTGTTGTTGAAGAGTTTGGACCATGGCAGAGAGTTGCTCGAGAGTCATGGCGTTGTTGGTGCTGGAGTCGCCGGCCATTGATGATGCAAAAGCTGTAGGAGTGATCGGTTCACGAACAAGCCGGTTGGATGAATTCCTGTAGATGCGGAGAGTACCAATCGGACCTATAATTGGAGAAGTAGCCCTTGTCAGTCTCGGTTCACACTTTCGGTCCATGAAGAGGTTGAGAACACACAGTTGGGCACACGACTCGAACCATATAAAAAAAGACTTTTTTTTTTATTATTTTATAAGTCGGAGGGAATGGGTCCCTTTTGGGGTTTCTAAGAAGATAATGGAATCGTCACACTAGTATATAGACCATCTCGCGGTCCCATATACTCATCGGATTCCATCACGTTTGTGAATCCTACATGTGTCGGGATTAAACTAAATTAATGTAGTAAAACATACATGCGGGGACGAATTTTTTATTTTCGTCCAAAATAACCACTTTTGGGGACGGATTTTTATTGCGTCCGTTTCAACAAGTTGGCATGTATGATTTGAAAACATTAGTTTAGGGAAATCTCGGTACATGGAAACCGACTTGGTCACGGAGTGTTAGACCCTAACTAGAATTGTGTGGTTTGTGCTCGGCTAAAGAGAGGCTTAAAGGTCACCCCCGGCATGTAGTCATGAACTACGCCACGGGCTGAGGTTTACCGCTTCGAAAGAGTCAAGGTCGAGTGGAGCTTGAAACTTTCTAGGACGGGCCTCGACGAGTTTGGGGTTGGACTTGTGCGACTCGATAGTGAGCAATTTATAGGAGTAATGTGCATGTAGTGTGAGGTCTATCACGTGACAAAACTTTTTTTATTTTATTTTTTTTTTTGAAAAGAAAAAAAAAAAACACATAAGCACGTAAATTACAACTCCCGAATTACCCGTGTGACCGGTAAATAAACACAAAGTTAAACAATCCAAGGGTTCAATTCTGTCCTGATGCAGGCAACTGTGCCCACACCCCACTGTTCTGTTCAGTCACTGAAACCTGTTCTTTCCCTGGAAATTGGCCCAGAAGCGCGCGCCTCGGGCTGGTGTTGTGGGAAGCGCGCGCCTGGCGCATTGTATCTGGGAGGCGCCCGCTTCTGGGCTAACCTGTCAGATTATCAGAAACTTATGGACTCAGGGGATTGCCCTGGTCCTGATTGTGTGATGAAACCCCTGCAATGTTTGTTAGCACGAAATAATAGGAAGCATAGGAAGAACACATGGAAGGCGGGCAATTCTGGAATTTGACGCGGGACGCGCGCGCTTTGGACCATGAAGGTCCGAGGCACGCGCTTCCCATATCAATTTCCAGAATGCCCAGAAAAGTTAATTATGAACAGAAACACAAGTTTAACCCTCAAGCATTCCCCAGCGGAGTCTCCACTGTAGATACCCCGGAGAACCACGGCTTGGCTAGAGCGGTGAATTACCTAGGATGTCTAATTGTGTTTTAGAGTCGTCACCCACGTTTTTTAGGAACGTAAGAAAACCTAATGTTTATGAGCCTAAGTTTGATTTACGAAAACAGAGATTCTTTGGGATGAGGAGTTCGGGGGTTAGGTTACGAAATGGGAAGTACTTAAACACCCATTTCGCCCGATCAAAGTCGGTCTTGTTTATTCATAATTCACTTTAAAGATAAATGTGTTCTTCCTATTTGAATGATGATAAAAAAGGGGTTTTAAAGTTTAAAATGTAGGGAGATGACTCCTAGGGCAATTCAATGTAATGAAAGGACCATTGGTGTCATGTCCCAAGTGGTTTTGGGGTGATTGCACATTTGATGGAAGAAGAAGAAGAAGAAGAAGAAGAAGAAGAAGAAGAAGAAGAAGAAGAAGAAGAAGAAGAAGAAGAAGAAGAAGAAGAAGAAAGTTTAAGACATTTACCTATAGTATCCTTCAAAGAGAACCTCTTGAAAATCCTTGAAGAAGAGGTTGAATACTTGGAGAGAACACTTCTTAAGGTCCAAAGTCTTTTTAGTTGGAAAATGTCTAAAAGAAGTCCCAAGGAAAAGTCTAGAAAAGATGTGAGGAAAAAGGTCCCTTCCAATGATAGATTGGAGGGGTTTTTATAGTTGAAAGAGTGGAGTTTTTGGAGCCAAATCCGAGTCTCCAAGAAATCTTTCCCGGGCAAAATCATGTATAATGAGCAAGGGAGAGATTCTTGGGCAGAACTGACATACCCCAGAAGCGCGCGCATCCTACCTAGGCGGCGGACAGCGCGCGCGTCTGGCCTCAAGAGGCGGAGGCGCGCGACTCTGAAAAGCAATTTTTGACAGAATAGACTAGAAAGTTAGAACTGTTATTCAGTTTGGTCCCTGGACTTAATGGAGTCCGTCTGGAACTTAACCAAAGTAACAGAAAACACTTAAAAGAGGGAGAAACACAAAATCAAGTGTGCAATCGGGGTGAGCGGTCTAAGGCGGGGTGTCTACAATATTCTACACAAATATTCAAACACTTATATTTCATACCAATCATTTAAGAGATAATTAGTTTGTATTTCATAAATACTCCCACTAAATAATATAACATTCATATACAACAATTGTATGATATTCCCTCCGTCCCAGTTTAAGGTTCTTAGTTTGACTTTACACGCTTATTAAGAAACCAAGACAAATTTGAGTCAAGATAATAGTGTGTGGAGGATATAATTGTCCATTCATAAAGCAAGTGGGTTAAAAGTAAATGGGTGAGTGATGGTTTTTTTTGTAATATATGAACTTTATGAGGATAAGGATGGCCAAAACACTATTCATCCTTTGCCATTTAAGGAATAAAGCAACTAAGAACCTTAAACTGGGACATACCAAAAATGAAAGTAAGAACCTTAAACTGGGACGGAGGGAGTATAATTTATGTGGGCTAAGATCCATATTTCACCCAATTTTGAGTCGGCTAGGGCACGACTGCTCAAAACCAAGTTATTTAGGTGGATAACTCTTATCAGTCATATCATATATGACTCTTAGATCTTTTATGAGATTTTTTTAGACATCCAATGTCAAACATGTTTTAATCTCATCTTTTGCCTTAGGCCCAAAACTGTTTTGATAGCTTAATTAAGTCAAACCACGTTAAACGTATAGGAAACTCTCATTCACTTGCTCATACACTGATAGAATCAATGCACCTCGCTAGGGCGTAGCCTGCACAAAACTACCCGGTGTACTCACAAGTGTTTTAATAGTGGATTGGCACATGACTTAAATTTTCAAGAAAGTTCTTTCATATAGCATATAAACACGTTTATGAGCACATAACATGTTAAGCATCAAGATTAGTTATTAAATTAATCTCCATTAATTTAAGCATAATATTTATATGTCATTAGTTTCTCTATAATTATGAGGATGAGACTATTTTGAACTTTGGTTATTATCTCCAAATCAAGAAAACAAGAAGTACGGCCGAAACTAAGCCATAGGCATCCACAATTCCGCACTAATTCAAGAAACCAAGAAAGTAGTCCATGTGGCCGAAACTAAGCAATAGATGGTCTCGATGAACGTAGGCCAATTGCATTCACAATTCCACATGGATCTCCAAACTTGAATCCAGAACTTTGCTTCTTAATTTTAGCAATTATGAACTCTTCATAATTCTAACTTCGTTTTATCTTTGAATCTTTGATTGCGATCAAGTTTGGGAAACACAGTCTCGAGAACGTAGGCTAGCCATCCAAACCTTGAACCAATCTCTGAATTCACAAGACTAAAACAAATAGAAGTTTAAAACCACAAGATCCAACCCACAACCCAAGTCCCCATCCCCGCGCTAGATCCGAGGGTCCGGCCGGGTCAGTACTAGGGTCCGGTCGAACCATCTGTAGATTTTGAAAAAATCTGAAGTTCGAAACATTATCTCAAAATTGTTTTTCTCCGATTCAATTAGGATTTGATGTTCTTGATGATCCATCACCATGATCATCAAAACCTTGAATAAACCATTTATTCTCGAATCTCTAGATTATCAAAACTTTGATCCAATCAAAAATTGATAACCCAAACAATTTTAAATCCACCATAATTTTTATTGCGATTGAACAGTGCAATTAAAGTTACAAAAACAATAAACCACATAAAACGCATAGACCACATAAACACCATGAATATAAATTCAAATAGCATGTTAACACATATAATCCAATTATATTATCAACATGATATTATAAAAATAATTATACATGAACGGGGCTCTGATACCACTGTTGAGTTTTGAGGGTCCTTGCGCAGCGGAAGACGGCAATATGAAATCAACAAAACCCTAAGCCCCAAGATCCATTCATGATGATTAAATTAATAAGAGGATGAATTTAGAATACAAACCATGTTGTGCGTTTAAAATTTTCGGATCTTCAAATCTTCAAGTCTTTAAGCTTTAAAATTTGATCTCCTCGTTCTTTGAATCAGGATCACAGGAACACGAACTTGAGATGCTAAAGTAAACATCCTCTATGTGTATCCACATGCGAACGAATATCTAGAACCATTCTAAATCTCGATTGCTAGACCCATTAGAAAACACGCTTTTCTAATCTTTAAAGGCTATTGTAGACACCCCCGCCTTGGACCTCTCATGTCCCGATTGCATACACATTCTCTATCTTCCTCTCTTCTGTTATGTTTTGTTACTTTCCATTAACTTTTGTTACTTTCCGTTAAGTTCTTGACTTACTCCGTTAGTCTTTGATTTGACTAAGTGACAAAGTCAACCTTAAGTCTGTGTTTACTTTGTTTTTGTTGACTTTCGTGATGTTCGTTAAGTTTTTGGACTAATTCCGTTAGTTTTGGGGCTTAACTGCATAACGAGGTTAACTTTTGGGCTGAAATATGAATTTTCTGAAGCTGGGATGCGCACGCCTTTGCCCTCCTTTGTGGGAGGCGTGCTCCTCCCATAGGGGGGGTGGGAAGCACGCGCTTCCCGCTTCCAGAATCTCAGATTTTGCCAAATATCCCTCATTTTCTGATTTGTAACCCCCAAGACCATTATGCCTTGGCTTGATCCGGGGAATGACCATCTTTGTGACCACAAACACTTCTCCAACACCTATATAAACCTCTTCATTCCATCATGAAAGGAGAGGATGATTTCTTAACACAAAAATACTTCAAAACACACAAAAGTCTATTTTTCAAGAAGTGGTCAACACAAAGATTTGGTTCTTCTCCATTCAAGCATAAGGTACAAAGTTTATTCTCTTCTTCTAAATTCTAAGTCTTATTTCCTTTCTTCATCTTCTCAACTCTTCTAAGTGAGTATGCAATCTCCATAAAAAGAGATACAATCAAAAGGCCACTTCACTATTGAAGTTTGGCCAAGGTTACATCCCAACATTCCAAACTACATTTTAATTCACCATTTTCATCTCTTCATGTAATTGTCTAGCATAATTATTACATGTAATATTTAGCATTAAAACAATAAAATCATTCTTTTCCCCTTTTCTTTTCATTATAATTGTTAGCACATTTCTATTTAATTAATTGAAGGACATGTAAATATTAGAACACCAAAAGTAGCAAGACCGGCTTAAGCCGGGCGGAGTGGGTGTTTAAGTACTTCCCACTCCGTCACCTAACCCCCGAACCCTTCTCTTCCCGAATCTTTGGTTTCGTAACATTAAAAAATAGGCTATTTCTAGGTTTTTCTTATGTTCCTTTAAAAACATAGGTGGCGACTCTTAAAATCAAGTAGACATCTTAGGATAATTCACCGCCCTAGCCAAGCGGGGGTTTCCCGGGGTATCTACAGTGGCGACTCTGCTGGGGACTTATTAGAGGGTTAAACTTGCGTTCTTAACTTTTGGTGTTCTTATTACTGTTTTCTGGGCATTCTGGTAAAAAGGATGGGAAGCGCGCGCCTCTGGCCTTCTTGGACTAAAGCGCGCGCGTCCGACCCCAATTACCAGAATCGCCCGCCTCCTTTCTTGTCCTTCAATTCCATGTTTCTGTGCTAACAATTACTGCAGGGGAAAGAATTTTTATTTAGGGTCAAGGCAATCCCTTGAACCCACTGATTCGCAGGTACTGCCCAGAATCGGGCGCCTCTGCCCCTCTTTGTCTACCGCGCGCGCCTTCCGCATAGGCCACCCAATGCGCATGCTTCTGGGCGCATTCCCAAAACAGAACAGTGCACAGAAAACAGAACAGAGCAGAATGACAATGTGTGGGCACCGGGCCTGCACAGAACTTCTTTTATTTTCTGTTTGTTTTATCGGTCACACGGGTGATTCGAAAGTTGTAATTATGTGCTTATTTGTTTTTTTTTTTTATATATTTCTTTTGAAAAAAAAAATGTTTTGTCACATGTTAGACCTCATACTACATGCACATATTCCTATCAACTGCTCACAATCGAGTCGCACAAGTCCAACCCCAAACCCGTCGAGGCCCGTTCTAGGAAGTTTCAAGCTCCACCCGACCTTGAATCTTCCGAAGCGATAAACCTCAGCCCGTGGCGTAGTTCACGACTACATGTTGGGGGTGACCTTTAAGCCTCATATTCAAGCCGAGCACAAACCACACAATTCTAGTTTAGGGTCTAACACTCCGTGACTCAAGTCGGTTTCCATGTACCGAGATTTCCCTAAACTAATGTCTTCAAATCATACATGCCAACTTGTTGAAACGGACGCAATAAAAATCCGTCCCCAAAAGTGGTTATTTTGGACGAAAATAAAAATCCGTCCCCGCATGTATGCTTTACTACATTAATTTAGTTTAATCCCGACACATGTAGGATTCACAAACGTGATGGAATCCGATGAGTATATGGGACCGCGAGATGGTCTATATACTAGTGTGACGATTCCATTATTTTCTCAGAAACCCCAAAAGGGACCCATTCCCTCCGACTTATAAAATAAAAATAAAAAAGTCATTTTTCTTTATGTGGTTGAGTCTTTTGTTTGTGGGTTAATTATTTTACTCAAAAGGTGTTTGTGGGGCCATCCTAAGATCAACCGTGCTCTTTCAATAGGTCCAATGACTTCCAATGGCAACAACAACAACGGTGGAAATGATTTCGTGTCCAACGAAGGGTTACTCAACATAATGAAATCAATTGGGGAACAAATGGATAGGATTGTCGAGGATGCCCGCCGTAAAGACAATTTGTGGCAAGCCCGTTTCGATATCGACAAGAGGATTCACAAAGAAAAGGTTTCCGAACTCAAGGCCCGTCTTAATTATGAAAGAATAATTCACGAGGAAGAGGTTTCCGAACTCAAAGCCCGTTTGCAAGAGCTCACCGACGGCAAAGCAAAGTTCAATGGTAAAGCATGCTCAAGTGGCCCGACCCTCAAAAGCTACAAAGGTACCACCAACAACCGAGTTTTCACTCCTCTCCTAGGAGTAACCCAAGCCGAGGCATTTGAAACTTTGGTGGCAAGTGGGAAGGTCAAACCTTTGGAAGGGTCCAAGCCGAAGGCGATACTGAAGAATCATGCACATAGTGAATGGTGCGGCTACCACAAGCATAGTGGCCATACTACCGAAGGGTGCTTCCTTTTCCGAAACATCATCCAAGATTTGATCGACAACGGCGAATTTACTGTGGGTGAAAAGCAACCGCTAGAGAATGGCAACATGCAAGAACCCATCAAGGAAAAAGCTTGGTTTTGAAATGGGCCTTCAACAAGAGATCATGCCGCAAGGAGACTACAACGGCAAAGACGACGACAGCAATCTCCGTTTCTCTTTCTCTACCTAGTAGTAGAAAAAAAAAGAGTCAAAGTCCTCTTTTGTGTGCATTAAGTTTTCTTCCTTCTCATGTCAATGTTTGAGTCGATCTTATCAAATAAAAGTCGTTCTTGTCCTCATACACAATTCCAAGTTGTTCAATTTAATTCTTGGCAAAATGATGAAAATATGTCTAAACAAGTTTTAGAACGAAGGCCATCGCTTGAACGCCTAGGGGGTAAACATCGTGACGAAGGCAACGACATCAACAACAATGGCGAATCTAAGACATCAAGCATGGAGAAAAATCAAGCAAAGTTTTCAAAGGGGGATCAAAAAAAAAAAAAAAAAAAAGGGGGCTCGCTAGGTTGAAATCATCAAATCAACCTACGCAAAAGTTAGAGCACAAAAAAAAAAAAAAAAAAAAAAATCCCCCTCAATCAAAGAAGATCAACATCATCATCCACCAACAAAGGACGAAGCTACGAAGCAACAATTCCATCACGAAGAATGGAGAATCCACAAGAACTACGGTGACCTGAGCCTCTACACTGGAGGAACGTAGGCAACCTGCGGGTCCGGTCTCATGCAAGAAAGAAGATATGTTTAGCCCTAGTGCGTTATGGTAATCGGCCTTCATCTCGAACTTGTCAAGACATCTTTGTACGATTCATTTGCTAATGAATTAATCACCAAAAAGATTGAACAACTTTCTTAGATTTGGAATCATTTCGCGTTCCTTGTCGAGTCTAGGGACTTCTATTGTTTCTGCATACTCCCAATTTCTTGCAATCAAATTGGGGCTTTCCTTCTCTTCTCTTTTACTGACTTACTTGCCTTCATGAGTCATTCAAAAAACTGTCAAATACATGAAGTCAATACTAGAGACACTTCCCTAATCAAGTCAATGTCACTCACCTTTAATGACAAGAGGTCTCCACCGCAAAATCACATGTCTTATCTCCTCAGCTAGAGTCAATGCACACTCCCTCATTAATCGAGTCAAAATGAAGACGCAAAAGAGATGCCCGCTAGATTGGAAACCCGAAAGGGCGGTCTAGGCAAAAAACAGGGTGCGTCATAAAAAAAAAATGAGAGAGTGAGAGAGAGAAGGGAAAGAGAAATGGAGATCTCCGGCCTCTAAAGAAGACAACTGCACGAGCTCTACATTGGATCTCCTCAGCAAGTCAATTCCCCACCGAGTCAACTTTGGGATTGTAAAAGGCTCGACGAGATATGGCACCATCAAAGATTGTTTTGGGTTATTGGCATCATTCTCCAGCAGTGTGCATTTTTGGGTTCATGAAAATAAGGCCCGTGGTAGCCAAGACCCATCCGAGAACGAGCCCATCATAAAAGGGCACGAGGTTGCACAAATAATCCCTAGCTAGTCAATTGGCTTGGGCAACAAATAGCAACAACATGTGTCTCAGTTTTCAAAGCTTCTTCAAGTATGTGCTTCTAAAGTACGCCGAAAGGCTCCCGAGAAATGGAGTAGCTCTTGCCATGTCCTCTCATGTTTGTTCCCTCGCACGAGGATGAGTCACTCTTGCTTTGCTCAACAAATGGTGACGCCCTAGGGGCTATGTGACTCAAGGACAAGGACTTCTTTTGCTTCACTTGACAATCAATACGCCCTAGAGGCTATGTTCGAGAAAGATGTGTGAGACTATCCTCAAAGTCTCCTAAAAAGGATGTCAAAAAGCCCTCTTGTCGCGTGTGCCCGTGCTCATTCCCCCAATCAAGGATGGACCAATCTCGCAATCAATGATGGCACTCTAAGGGCTACGGTCAAGTCTTAAAGGCTCCCTCGGCAAAGAGCTAAAAACTCCCCAGCAGTATCCCCAGCCGAGTCATGTGCAACATTGGAAGCTTCCTCAATTCGGCACCGAAGGTCTCAAGGGGCTTCGCAATCTACAATCTTTTAGGCTACGGCATTACAGTAATCCGAGCAAAGGGAAATATTGGGGCTTCGCAACCGACAGTCTTTTGGGGACAACAATGCTCAAGAAATGCAATGTGGAGTAGTCTTATGGCTCCATGAAAGAGATCAAGCTTGAAAGGTCTCTCAACACTTCAAGTCAAAGGCCTCTTGGTTTTAAATGAAGACTCCGATGTTATGAACGAAGTTGATGATTTTTGTTAGAACTTTCAACGAGATCATGAAGAAAGTCTTAGAGAAAAGGAAAAAGATTCAATATGCTAAACTCTAATCAAAACAGGGTTATAGCGGGAAATGCCACGGCCAATCCCAATGTTTCTGAAATTCAGCACCCCCTTCTCCAAGATCAAAAGCACAAGGTGCAACTCAGATAAAGTTGGGCCACAACACTAGTTGCATCCGAAGATCCATCATTAGTTCAACTCAAGAATAGTCAATCAAGCATACTCATTTGAGACTTTATCACGCCAAGACCTTATCCTCCGCGACATCGACGGCACCGCAAGACATTACTGCATCCTTTGACATAAGCACACAATGGTTAAAATGGTTCACCCACGGACTAAAAAAAAAAAAAAAAAAAAATATTTTCCTCACATGTGTGCATATTCTTTCCTTTCTAATCTAAAAAAAAAAAAAAAAAAAAAAAAACTTTTTCCTTTTTCTCCTTCTATGTGCAAAAATATGTGCTTTACTTTGCTTTGCTCCATAGCATCCTCCCCAGCACTCCCCAGCATCCTTAAACTACGCTGGTCTGATTCCCTTCAAGGGATACGTAGGTATCCTTTGGCACGACCAACCCATCATCCAGAGTACCATCTCGCCAACCCATCATCAAGAGCGTTCTCTCATCAACATCCAAAGAATGGACATTCTCCATCAAAGCATCCTCCGCGGACATCAGAAATCCATCTCCACTCAAGCGGCAATGGTAAGTGAAGGTATGAATACATCCAATGCTTTTCTCAAAATCACACCGCACACAATATCACTCTCTACATTCTTACTTCTCTCTCATTGCAAGGGTGTTCCAAAATCCCATCACACCACGAGCACAATTTCTCTCTCTTCATTGCACACTTCATGCATCTTCTTGCAAGAACACATATACCTGTCAAGCACACACATAACAGGTACCACCACGAAGTCAACAGAATCCGCTACTCAAGGCACTTCATCCCCACCAGAAAGTGGTCAACCGTGCCCACACCCCACAAAGTCAACAACATAAGCAGATGCGGCTCCAAGTCGGCAACTCGGTCCATGTCGAGACAAGCTCCCATGAGCTCCAAGTCGGCAACTCGGTCCATGTCGAGACAAGCTCCCATGAGCTCCAAGTCGGCAACTCGGTCCATGTCGAGACAAGCTCCCATGAGCTCCAAGTCGGCAACTCGGTCCATGTCGAGACAAGCTCCCATGAGCTCCAAGTCGGCAACTCGGTCCATGTCGAGACAAGCTCCCATGAGCTCCAAGTCGGCAACTCGGTCCATGTCGAGACAAGCTCCCATGAGCTCCAAGTTGGAAACTCGGTCCATATCGAGACAAGCTCCCATGAGCTCCAAGTCGGCAACTCGGTCCATATCGAGACAAGCTCCCATGAGCCCCAACTCAACACTCCAGCAAAAGTCGCTCATGCAGGAAGCGCACCTCTATCTATCACAATTTCAAATTCCTACTTTTATCGAGTCTTTGTTTTCTTTTCTTCCTTTTTTCTTTGTCGATGTCCTCGGCGGGTGTTTTTACATTCGTCGACGCATTTTTCTTTGCAATCCACGTCGCCGAGGGGCTCTGTAGACACCCCGCCTTGGACCTCTCATGTCCCGATTGCATACACATTCTATATCTTCCTCTCTTCTGTTATGTTTTGTTACTTTCCGTTAACTTTTGTTACTTTCCGTTAAGTTCTTGACTTACTCCGTTAGTCTTGGATTTGACTAAGTGACAAAGTCAACCTTTAGTCTTTGTTTACTTTGTTTTTGTTGACTTTCGTGATGTTCGTTAAGTTTTTGGACTAATTCCGTTAGTTTTGGGGCTTAACTGCATAACGGGGTTAACTTTTGGGCTGAAATATGAATTTTCTGAAGCTGGGATGCGCACGCCTTTGCCCTCCTTTGTGGGAGGCGTGCTCCTCCCATAGGGGGGGTGGGAAGCGCGCGCTTCCCGCTTCCAGAATCTCAGATTTTGCCAAATTTCCCTCTTTTTCTGATTTGTAACCCCCAAGACCATTATGCCTTGGATTGATCCGGGGAATGGCCATATTTGTGACCACAAACACTTCTCCAACACCTATATAAACCTCTTCATTCCATCATGAAAGGATAGGATGATTTCTTAACACAAAAATACTTCAAAACACACAAAAGTCTATTTTTCAAGAAGTGGTCAACACAAAGATTTGGTTCTTCTCCATTCAAGCATAAGGTACAAGGTTTATTCTCTTCTTCTAAATTCTAAGTCTTATTTCATTTCTTCATCTTCTCATCTCTTCTAAGTGAGTATGCAATCTCCATAAAAAGAGATACAACCAAAAGGCCATTTCACTATTGAAGTGTTGCCAAGGTTACATCCCAACATTCCAAACTACATTTTAATTCACCATTTTCATCTCTTCATGTAATTGTCTAGCATAATTATTACATGTAATATTTAGCATTAAAACAATAAAATCATTCTTTTCCCCTTTCTTTTCATTATAATTGTTAGCACATTTCTATTTAATTAATTGAAGGACATGTAAATATTAGAACACCAAAAGTAGCAAGACCGGCTTAAGCCGGGCGGAGTGGGTGTTTAAGTACTTCCCACTCCGTCACCTAACCCCCGAACCCTTCTCTTCCCGAATCTTTGGTTTCGTAACATTAAAAACTAGGCTATTTCTAGGTTTTTCTTATGTTCCTTTAAAAACATAGGTGGCGACTCTTAAAATCAAGTAGACATCTTAGGATAATTCACCGCCCTAGTCAAGCGGGGGTTTCCCGGGGTATCTACAGCTATATGAATTTATTGGTGTTCTTGAGCTTTTGATTCTCAATCTAAACTCAAGAATGTGTTTCTCAAACACATGGAGGCTACCAATAATGATACAATATCAATTAGGTTACTCCAATTCAATGCCATATGGACTAAGGTAAAGAGAAGGGTTTTTATACTTATTTAACAGAAACCCTTTAGGAGAAATTGGCCAAAAACCCGTCAAACCTCAGAACAAGAAGTCAGAATCCCGGAATAAAGGAGGTCCGACCGGGGCACCACATGGGTCCACCCGGGGTTACCATATGGGTCCGGTCGGGTCCCCACATGTCCGGTCGGACCATGCTCCTTTTTTCACTTTTCTGATTTTCCTTAAATCCGATTTTTACGCTCTTTTATGCAATTTCAATTTTAGCCTTTTCTTGATTCCTTATTTTGTGTGTGACCTAATAGTATTATATTAAGTTGGCAATAAGTCAAACCAAGGTCAAACCCATAAGTCACGAGCGGACTCTAGCAAGCCATCATGACTACCCAATTAATATAACTTAGCGAAGTTCGTTATCCTTATAGAACATATCACAATCCTTTTGTCACGCGATATCATATTGAACATAAGTCATGGTCAACGTCAAATTATCTCGTTCAATGCTTTCTCAATCCCGATTAGATTGATTATGAGCAAATGATATTGATCACATAAATTTATTTGAGCGTGGCCACGCATTTCATCAATCTCACTCTACGATTGGCCTAAGCAGATATCTCTCTTGAGGAGGGACAAATTCCATATTGACTTATCATTCTTCCCTACAAGAATCCAATTATGCCAATCATAGCCTTTATGACTACCTGGTTAAAGGTAGCAGTTGACTATGTCAAACATAATGTTCATCATGTGGAAGACCATGATAATCTCAGGTCTAAGGATATCAAATGATATAACTATATGAGATTTAATTATGACACTTGACCATGACATAAATCTCATAGGTGGGTCATGTCCAGTACTTGTTCACCAACGAGTACCCATAAGTTTAATTTGTATCACATACACATGATCATCATATGATCATCGATTAAACTTATACTAGTTCTTCATAAGTACTAGGGACGGGAATTATTATAATAAACATGTAAAACATATAATAATCCAAGGGTGTTATCTACATAACAAATTAGAATCATGATGTAACGTAAGGCCTTTCTCAAGGGCCTAGGGCATAATCTCAAACACTGGAAATCTTGAATATGATCTTCAATCACCAAGAATTTCAACAGCAATTTCGCTCTAGCAATCTTAGCCATGTTCAATGAAGAACTCAAGGACTATTTATTGCCTTAAATGGACAGGTAGCCATTTGAAATCTTGGGGAACAAGTTTTGAGAACAATGAGCAGTTGAATTCTAATTGGAGCTCAGTCTGAGTTATCCTTTTGCTGCAGAAGATAGTGGTCCCAGTGTACTATCATAACCGTTAGATAACAGTTGAATTCAAATTTGAAATTTGAATTTTCCAACGTTATAAACTAACCAAAGATTTTGGACACTAGTGTGACCATCGTTAAGTTTAACCAAACTTGAGTTGAGTCTTCAGTCTTCGGTCTTCGGTCTTCATAAGGCAACTAACTGACTTGAGGTCACTTGAAGTGCGGTCACTTGTGAATGACCTTGGTGCGGTCACTTGAAGTGCGGTCACCTGAAGGTGATTCAGGTGCAGTCACTTGTGACTGATTATTGAAGTGTGGTCACATATGACTTTTCAAAGTGTGGTCACTTGTGATCCAACTGAGGTCACTTTGAGGTAGGTTGCCTTGGATAAATTTTCTTCAAAATTTGAGGAGCCAATCTTCACAAGCCTAGACAATCTAAAAATGGACTTAACTAAATGAAGTATAAAACTTCTTACATTATATCCTAAAGTCCACAAAATATAAAATTAGGTTATGTTATCAATCAAATTAAGTAATAGGAGTGGTTTATAATAAGCATACCCAACAATATCCCCTATTTGATTGAGACCATTACCTACTATAACAAAGGCTAATTCATTGGACTTGGTAAAAACACATGTTTTCAAGAGAATAAAATTTTATTAAGTTCATGTCCCAAGTCAATGCACACACTTAAACCACTTTCATAGATTTCTATCATCCTATAAAAAGAAAACAAAAGTACTAATTCTAGAAGACAGAAATAAGATTTGAAGCATTTCAAGAGAGATAGGCATAGTAACTTAGAAATGCATCAAACACAAACAATAATAACATACTCCAAAGAGATAAACATTCAATTATTAGGAGGACAAAAAAACGAGAAACAATGTTTAACAAATTACAACCCAACATAAACTAAATTTTTTTTTTGAACCAACAAACAGAACAAAATATTATGTGCGGTCATTTGCATCACGGTTACTTCAAATCTGATCAACCTCGATCACATTTACATCTGAAAGGCTTGAAGTGAATGGAAAGAGGTAAGCAGGAGTTGGTAGTCCTGGAATCATGATTAGAACATTGATTCAATCTTCTTCTTCATCAACCTCTTCTCCTTGTGCCAAGGAGCTTCCATGTCCTTCCTAAGTGCTTCCCCGATTAAGCCTATTCAACACTGTGTTGAATCTGTTTGATAAGAGATCAACTTTCGTGGATTAATTCTCAATTCGATTGTTTTGAATTTCAATTCGATTGGTTTGAACTTGCATCGCGGCAGTCATGGCTTGAATCATAGGCATGAACTTTTCAGCTACAGTCAGCAATCCTGCATTCATATTACGGAAATGTGTTCTTTCAGAGAAGTTTTAACTTTACCCAACTCCTCCTTTACTTACTACTTATTAGCACCTAGGGATTTGGATAGCTCTTTGCTACCTTCCTCCATTCCCTTTAATACACATCTATTAAGTGCATTAGTTTAAATCCTGACTGTATCTTTCAAATAATCAGGAGAGATGGTATTCTGCATTGTAGTAGGTGCGGCAGCGGCAGTTGTTAGAGCGGTAGAGCTAGAGCTTGTAGAACGAGATAGAGTGTCACGATTGGCCTTTGTTATGAACTCATTCTCACCCTTAATGGTATCAATCATTTGAGAGGGAAGAGAGGTGATCTGGTGTTGGAGAGAGGCTTGAGTGGTTTTGATTTCAGTGATCTCAGATTGGAGGGCAATCATGTTTGAGGTGAGGAGAGAAACTTGAGAGTTGGTTTCTTGTTGCTGTTGAACCAGCATCTACACTGCGGCAATAAGATCTGTAGTCGATAAAGGATTGGTAGTTAGAATTATGGGAGGAGGAGTAGGTGACCATATTGGAGAGGTAATAGGAGGAAACTTGAGAATGTCATCGAATGTTGTAGTGCGGTCATCAGTCTTCCTAGTGGTATCATCAACTTGATCATTAATCTCAACATCAGCATGGTTTTCTTGATCCTTGGCTGCAAAAGTAGGACTATCAACATCTTCAGCCTTGTTAGGCTCATCACTAGCAACATTTTCATCATCAGTTTCACTACCACTAGCATCCTTAACTTCTTCAGCAAAAATTTCTTCAGTAGACTCAGAGCTACTTTCAGCTTATTCAGAACTACTCTCATTAACTAGAGTCAGTTCACGAGACTTGGATGCGGTAGGTGGTTGGTTAGACTTTTTCGATGAAACAACCTTGGTAACAACCACTTCATCTTCTGATTGAGGTGATACAGCAGGTGAGAAGGTAAGGGATGGAGCTAGAACCTGAGGTTTAGTGACCTTAGCCTTTTTGAGGGTAGAGGTTTTGACCAGACTCAGAGAGTGGGGTATCTTATTTTGTTGCTCCTCCTCAAAAGTTACAGAGGTAGAAGATTTGAAAGTGGATGACTTGGAGGATGGAATAGGTGAGGCAGGTTTGGATGGTCGAAGTGGAGCAAAGAGTTTTGTGAGTTTGGACTTGGAAAATTTTGGAGCTTGAGACATTACGGCAACCTGACTTTGTTTATTTGTGAGGGAAGGTGCGGCAACCTTAGATGAAGTAGATGCGGCAACCTTGGGATCCTTGGTTTTGCCAGTGGTTAGAAAGACTTACCTGGGGTCCTTAAAATGTGGTAGGTGAGCATCGACCGTGCAAGATGCGGTCGGTTAAATCTTACCTTGGTCAATCATTACTTCTTCAAAGTAGTGAACACATGTCATCATTTTCCTCCTTGATAGGTTTCTTCAAAAATTTGAAATAGGTTGCCATCACGCAGCAACTTAGATTTGAAGTAACTTTGATGCGGTAAGTTGTGGAACAAGGCGACCGTGACTTACTGACCGTCAATTATTTGACCGCGAATACCTACTTGTTGTTGAACTTATAGAAAACACAATCATTAGTACATAAAAACACATGGACAAGTTAATTTAGAGTTCAAGCATACCTATTTCTCCTCTTAGATACCTAAATCTTTTGGAATAGAGAGCCTTGATGAGAATATCTGCAATTTGATTGTCAGTACTCACATACTCAAGATGGATATTACCTTTTTCAACACGATCCTTGAGAAAGTGTTATTTTATGTCAATGTGTTTAGTCTTGGAGTGCATGACAGGGTTGTTGGAGATAGCAATGGTATATGTATTGTCACAATAGATTGGACAATTTTCTTCTTTGATTTCATAATCAACCAGTTGTTGCTTCATCCAAAGTACTTGACAACAGCAGCTTCCAGCAGCTATATATTCATCTTCTGTGGTAGATACAGAGACTGATGCTTGCTTTTTTCCTATCGATAGTGCATGCTGCATAGTCTGCATCTGAGTAACCTATAAGATCAAAATCTAAATCTTTGGAGTATCAAAGTCCAAGGTTAATAGTCACATATAGATATCTAATAATAAATTTTACACAATAAGATGTGCTTCTCTAGGATCTGCTTGATAACGAGCACAAACACAAACACTAAACATGATATCAGACCTACTAGGAATTAAGTATAGGAGAAAGTCAATCATACCTCTATACAAGGTTTGAACAACCTTATTACCTTTCAAGTATTTATCTAACTTGTTACTAGTAGCCATGGGGGTGTCGTATGCCTTTGCATTTTCAAGTCCAAATTTCTTAATAAGCTCTTTTGTGTACTTTGCTTGGTTGAGGAAGATGCCTTCAGCACATTGTTTGATTTGAAGCCCAAGGAAGAAAGTTAATTCTCCCATCATGCTCATCTCAAACTTGCTTTTCATGATCTTCTCAAAACGCTTGCACAACAATTCATTAGTAGAATAAATAATAATATCATCTACATATATTTGAACAAGTAAAGTATGATAATGATATTTAGCAATGAATAAAGTTGTGTCAATCTTATCACACTTAAAACCTTTCTATAGGAGAAATTTAGATAGAGTTTCATACCATGCTTATGGAGCTTGTTTGAGTCTATATAAAGCTTTACAGAGTTTGTAGACTTGATCTGGAAATTTGTGATCTTCAAATCTGGGTGGTTGAGCAACATAGACTGTTTCTTGAAGTTCACCATTGAGTAATGCACTCTTCACATCCATTTGATAAAGCTTGAATCTTTTGTAAGAGTCATAAGCTAAGAATATCCTTATAGCTTCAAGTTTTGCAACGGGGGCAAATATTTCATCGTATTCAATGCCTTCTTCTTGTCTGTAGCCTTGTGCAACCAACTTAGATTTGTTCTTTTGTGATGCTTCCATTCTCATCCATCTTATTTCTGAACACCTACTTTGTACCAATCACTCCTTGATCATTTAGCCTTGGAACTAAGGTCCAAACTTTACATCTTTCAAAATTGGTTGAGTTCTTCTTTTATGGCAACAACTCAAATTGAATCTTAGAGTGCTTCATCAACTTTATTTGGTTCAATTTGAGATATGAATGCGGTAAGAGCATCATAGTTTGATCTTCTTATTCAAACACCAGAATGTAGGTCACCAATGATATTATGAATTGGGTGATCTTTGACCTCACGAACTTCTTGAGGTATATCTGGTAGAGTTGATGGTTGTTGAAAATCTTCTAGTGGTACATCATTTATGCCATCCCAATCATAAGTAATTTGAGGAATTGGTTCTTCCACGTTTATGGGTACTTCAACTTCATCTCCATTTGTATTTGCAGCAAATGTAGTAGCTTCTGGTACTTCATATGAGGTATGGAGGTGCTGTTGAGGTAGATGGATTTTCTTGAGTTGATTGATTTTGTGGTCGAGTTGTACTTGTCTCATTATGCTCAACAAAATATCAGCAACATTTGGAGCCAAATGTGGCTCAAGGATAGAATGTTCATCAAATATAACATGGACAGATTCTACTATCTTAAGAGAGGTTTTATTAAATACACAAAAATATTTTTGAGTGTTTAGCATACCCAAAAAATATACCTTCATCAGCCTTAGGAGCAAATTTACCTCGATGTTTTTTACCATTGTAGAGACTGTAGCATTTGCATAAAAAAATCTTAAAGTAGGCAATGTTGGGGGTTCTTCCTCTCCAAAGTTCATAGAGAGTTTTGTTGTAGGTCTTGTTGATGAGAGATATATTTTGAGTGGAGCAAGCTGTGTTGATAGCTTCAGCCCAAAAAAATTGAGGTAGCTTTGCTTCAGCAATCATTGTTTTTCCAGCCTCTATCAACGTTCTGTTCTTCCTATCCACAACATCATTTTGTTGAGGAACTCCAGCAGCTGAGAAGTTGTGGTCAATACCATGATCATCATAGTATTAAGCAACACCATTGTTCTTGAATTCTGTTCCATTGTAGGATCGAACACTAACGATGTTATTTTTCTTTTGAGTTTGGAGCTGTCTAAAGACCGCAGTTAAAATGTCATAACAATCATCTTTGGAGATTATCATTTCAACCCACGTATATCTTGAAGAATCATCCACCATAACTAATATATATCTGTTTCCTCTAATGCTTACGGTGGTGACAGGTCCAAACAAATCTATGTGTAGTAGTTGCAAACATATTGAAGTTGAAGGTGTTGTCTTGCTGAAGAAAGATGCTTTTGGTTGTTTGCCTAGTTGACATGCTGTGCACTTCTCATCGTGGTGTTAAGCTACCTTGGGTAGACCACAAACTAGATTTTCTCTGCCAATCTTGGAGAGATACTTGAAGTTCAAGTGACTTAGTCTCTTATGCCATAACCAACTATTTTCACTAACATTCTTTGCTACAAAACAGAGATTAGAAAAAATACAAGAAGAATTGAAATCAACAATATAAAAAAATTTCTTACGAATCCCTTTGAGCAAAGTGACGCCGGAAGTGCCATCTTTGATGAGACAAATATTTGAAGTGAAGTGGCATTGCAATCATTTGCCGCAAAATTAAGATATTGAGAGAAGATTGTGTTGAAGCCCAATGACTAGAGAGACTTCTTGGATGGTGATTTTTCCTTTTCGAATAACTCCATATCCTATGGTCTTTCCTTTGTTGTTGTCTCCAAAAGTTACTGATGGATCTTTCTCTTCACGGACATCTTCCAATAAGTTGATATCTCTGGTCATTTGTCTTGAACAGCCACTATCGAGATACCATAGACTTGATGTTTCCTTGGAATGTCCAGTCATTAAGAAGAGGACCTACAAAATAGACATTTAAGAATAAGGTCCCCTTTTTATTATTTTGGTCCATATGGTTAGTAACTTTTGACAACCCACACATGTGTCACAGAAGGAGGGTTATGCCTTCTAGGATTGGGTGTGAATCTCAAAAGACATTCAGCAGCCTTGTGAGCATAACCATCACACACAGAACAATGGTGGAAGCCACCCAACTGAGGGTTAACAAACTTCGTTGAAGTCTTGAGCACAACATCATTAAATGGTATGGATGATGTCTCCCTAATAAAGTTTATCTTCTTGAACTTAGCCACATTGCTCCTAGGTACGGTCGAAATACCATGAAAGGTAGCTTGCCACCGCGGTAGGTGCATGCGGTAGGGTAGTTCATCTACCTTGCTGGAGGTTGCCTCCGAGGTAGGTTCATCCATGGCGATACCTTTCAACTTTAGTGCCTTGCCAGTTTGTTTCTTAGGGTAGACATAGTTGAACTCTAGTTTCTTCTTTGGTTCTTATCCTTTACCCTTAGATGCATGATGTTTAGCCTTTGACCCTTCCAAATTTTGTTGGGTAAATATCTCATCCCTTTTACAACAAGATGCACATTTAAAGTTGTCACTAGTTTAGAATCCCAAGCCTTCCTTATCACCACTAGACTTTTGGGATTCTAATATTTGATCCATAGTGACACGAGAATTGGTCCACTAATTGATGATCCTTTTGAGGTCATTTATATCAGCAACCAATTCCTTGTTCTTAACTTTAAATATATCATTTTGTTCTTCTAAGAAACAGTTTATATCAGTAAGAGGAGTCATGCTCTTGATCTTCTCCTTAAGGAGAGTGAGTTCAGATCTTAGTAGAGATTTCTCCGTCTTAAGCTGAGAAATTTCTTCAGTTGAAAGTGCTAAAGCTTCATTCATGCCACTAACTTACTGATTACATGTTCAGCTTTCATGAACATCTTTTCTTGTTCATCGAGGGAAATATCAAACTTGACTTGAGGAGTGGTAGATTTAGCTTCCTTCACTTTGGGTTATTCAGAGCCTTCTTTGCTGCACTCAGATCACACCTTGAAAATAGAAGATTGCCATTCTTTTGAACTGGAGTTTGGAATCCTTTTTCAGTAAGTTCATCAGCCGTATAGCTCTTCCGTTTAGGTTCTGCATTTTGAGAGAAGTTATATTCCTGATTACTCTCCTCATCGAAATGTACGACTAAACAAATGTGACCTTCTTTATATTCCTCATCGCTTTCATCATAATTAGACTCTATCCAAGTAGCTAACTCTTTTGTGGTAGGGTCTTCTTCAGCCACCATTCCCTTTTGCTTTGAATACCTTGGAGTAAAGTTGTTTTTCTTCTTCTATACTCACACATGGGAATTGGGGATTCTGATGCGAAATGACATGTTTCCTGCAATTAAAACAAACAAGATCTTCTTTCTTCTTGGAGAAGTTGAAGTTCTCTTTCTTCTTTGTAAAGCTGCTCTTTGAAAACCTTGCTGGAGCCTTGCTTGATGATCCGGGTCTTGCTGACTTTCTAAACATTTGAAATCTTTTCACGAACATAGCAAAGTCATCATCATCCATATCTAGCAATTCTGATGTGGAGATTTTTGGATCTTCTTCTTTGATCATTTCTTCTTTCTGAGCAACCAACGATATGCCTTTTACTTTTCCTTCCATTTCTTCAATGCTGTTGAGTTTGATTTCAAAGACTTTGAGGTTGGCATAGAGGTTTCTGAGTGATATATCATCTAGAAGCTTTGTGTCTTGTAGGGTGTTTCCTTTATGCAGATATTGAGATCCAAAAGCAGATAGAAAATTCACATTGATCTCTTTCTTAGTAAGCTTGTTTCCAAGAGCAGTGTAAGTGCTCACAATTTCACAATAACGATCATAAGTGTCTCTGAGTGATTCACCGGGGATTTTAGCAAAGTTGTTGAATCTTCTTTGAATTGCAAATCTTTTGATTTCCTTGCAAGCTTGATCTCACTCGATGTAATCTTCTATTGCATCCCAAAGGTATTTAGCGGTTTCACATTCCATGATCTATAGACGTTGAGACATACTCAAAGTGCTTAAGAGTATGCTTTTTTGCTTTTACAGCCGTTCCAACCAATCTCTATTCTTCATCAGTCCATTCAGCTCTTGGTTTCTTGATAGATGGTGTGGCAACATTTGTATCAGGATTTGGATTTGCTTTCATTGGAAAGTATGGTCCAATAGTAAGACAATCACCAAGTTTCTACGTCAAAGGTGTTTGCTCTGATACCACTTGTTGGTCCCAAAGAAACAACAAGGGTATGAAAAGAGGCTAGAGGGGGGGTGAATAGCCTATTGAATCTTATGTGTTACAAGGATTGAGATTTGTAGATGAAGGTTTCTGTTTGAAGACTTGAAGGTTGTGATTGAAAATTCGAAGGATTCTGGAAATCTTGAATATGATATTCAATCACCAAGAATTTCAACAGCAATTTCTCTCTAGGAATCTAAGCCATGTTCAATGAAGAACTCAAGGACAATTTATAGCCTTGGATAGAGAGGTAGCCGTTTGAAATCTTGGGGAGAAAGTTTGGAGACAATGAGCTGTTGAATTCTGATTGGAACTCAATCTGAGTTATCCTTTTGCTACAGAAGATAGTGGTCCAAGTGTACTATCATAACCGTTAGATAACAGTTGAATTCAAATTTGAAATTTGAATCTTCCAACGTTATAAACTAACCAAAGGTTTTGGACACTAGTGTGACCATCGTTAAGTTTAACCAAACTTGAGTTGAGTCTTCAGTCTTCGGTCTTCATAAGGCAACTAAGTGACTTACGGTCACTTGAAGTGCGGTCACTTGTGAATGACCTTGGTGCGGTCACCTGAATGTGATTCAGGTGCGGTCACTTGTGACTGATTGAAGTGTGGTCACTTGTCACTTTTCAAAGTGTGGCCACTTGTGATCCAACTGAGGTCACTTTGAGGTAGGTTGCCTTAGATAAATTTTCTTCAAAATTTGAGGAGCCAATCTTCACAAGCTTAGACAATCTAAAAATGGACTTAACTAAATGAAGTATAAAACTTCTTACATTATATCCTAAAGTCCACAAAAGATAAAATTAGGTTATGAGATCAATCAAATTAAGGTATAGGAGTGATTTATAATAAGCATACCTAACACTTTGATTCATATGATTAGTTCTTGGTGAGCTATTGTGCGGTGAATTTTATTGCGATGTTTGGAATATACGGTTAGAAGTTTCTTTTCAACCCGAATTTCTTAGTTAGTCAAGATCTCAAAGTCGATTATTTTCTTGGAGCGGATTTTTTGAATGCCGATTTAAGTCAGTATCCAAGTTATACTTGAAGAGGCACATGTTCGTTCCAACACATTGTCAAACAGAGTCTGCAATGGAAGACTGAAGGTGGTAGAATACTAAATGTATGGGCTGAAAGATTGGGTATCTTTCGGATCATATTTGCAATGGATTTCATACTCATTCACAATCACAATTGTTTATGTCCTCGAGATAATTTTAATTTGGATTGTATTATTAAGTCTTGGGATGAGTCTCTAAATATTGTGGAGAACCTTCTCATTAACTCTTGTTCATGCAATTAATTTAAAATTTTCCATTTTTTTTTTCAGAAAAAATGGAAAAAAAAAATTACTATGTAACATTACAAACGTTAATGAAATTGATCTTTGCGTCCGCTTTGATATTTCATGAAACATTAGCGTGAGCTTTTTGTCAAAATCCAATTGATTATAAGTATGTATAATTAGGCACACATACTTGGTAAAGTGAAAATTTATAAGTACTTTACTAACATGGGATGGTACTCATGATTATAAATGAATGATACATGGAATTGATGCAATGAGATTAAACGTTTGAGATGAGGTTTCTAAATCCAAATGAATGATATGGTTTAGAACTGATGCATAAAACAAAACTAATCCTTTAAAGAAAAATAAAAAAAATGGGAGTAACTGTTATCCAAGTCCTCAAATTACTGAGTACTCCTACACCGTTACATTATTAAGACCATCTCCAACAGTTTAGTGTGAAAATTACACTATTCTTTATAATAGTGCAATTTTTGCACCAAATATTTCCAACAGTTTGCTTCAAATCTTATACTACCTCTGTCTCTAAATGAGTGTCCAAATTTCATTTTAAGAGACATCTGAAAATATTAACTTTTTGTACAATTTGATGGCAAAGATTCATGTATAATCTTGTAATCTCCTTTCCAAACATTTAGTTTTGCAAGTATAAAGAGACCGGTGAAAATTTTTCGAAAATAAAAAAATTAGGGAAAAAGTTATGTTAAAAAAAAGACACTCATTTTGGGACAAAGATTTCTTGAAAATGGACACTCATTTAGGGACAGAGGGAGTACTAAATAAGAATATAATAAAAATATTTATTATTGTTTCACATATATAAATAATAGTAGGTTATATAATTTTATATTGTAAAGATTTTCATATATATCGAAAAGAAAAATAAAAAACTGATATCTAAAAGGAAAAAGAAGAAGAAAAACGGGGGATAGCGCAACACTATCCCTTACACCAAATTTGAAGCAAGTGATAGAGTTGCTCTATAATAGAGCAATGTTTAAAGTTCCGTTGGAGTACAACAATACTTTATTTTTGGAGTTTTAGAGTACCGTTGGAGATGGTATAAGTACATCGATTTCACAAGTAACTGAGGTGTGTATGACATAGTTCATCCAAAGGTACAACTTCGGAAGGTTATAGTACAAATTCATATTGGGCCATTGTAGATGCTACACTTTTTAGGGTAATACTGTAGATTGCAAATAGTTCGTGTTTTTTGTCTGAACCACCAGTATCCGAACACCATAGTTATTGCCTACTAATTTGGTTTGAGCCGAGTAGGACTACAAGGGCGACAAAGCTCTCCCAACAAGTATTACATTCACATATAGCTCGAACCCGAGACCTCTGATTAAGCTAAAACACCCTCTTACCAAATGATCCAGTGCTTGTTGGTAAATGGGTTCGTGTTTGTGAGGAGATGATATGTGGTTTGAATGTTCAAGCACCAAATCGTTGGTGTTTATGCTAAACATAGGATTCCACTCCCCTTCAGTCCTTAAATTTCTTCCTATGAGATGGGACAAAACTAAAGGAAAGAGAAATCTATTTTCTCCCAATTGAAATGGGACAAAACGATAGAGAAGTTGAATCTTACATTTAGGCATGTAAATTAGTTGCGTTTTGCATGTCCGAATTGATAGATATATATTAGGGATACTTTCTTATTATACTATTTATATATATCATTTCATATAGTGGTTGTAATCTTCTTCCTTTTTCTTTTAATTATCTTTTCCTTATTTTGTATATCTTGTTCATTAAGTTTAAGTAGACTATGACTTGTAGATACACACAAATATATCAATAATACAATTTGAGTCATTCATAACAATTCTCTCTCCATGTATAAATTGACTTCATCTATCATCATTTATTCTATTATGGTATCAGAGCTCTATGTTTGACAAGATCCTGGGTTCGAATCTTTCCGATTGCATTTATCTCATAAAAAATTACAAAGGGTACGTCCCAATTGCACTTTAATGTAAATCCATGTATGCACGTGAGGGGGAGTGTTAATATGAGTGTGATATACATTGTGGGTGCTCTCTCTAAAAACAACTTAAACTTTCAGATGAGTTGGTTACTTAACACGAACTCGAGTTTGTTAACGATTTATCGAGTTCGAGTTCGATTAGTGGTTCGAACAAACTTGGAAAAGGAGTGACGCTAAAGCCTTCGTTTTCCACTCAAGTGTACGACATCCGTCGTGCTTAGGCTCCTTCTGCTGTTGCGGCCGGTGCTCATTTACGCGTGCGTGAACCAACCAAACAAAGAAGGAAAAGGATGCCTGTCAGGGCATTGGAGAATGATTTGAGTCTTATGCTCGGATTTCTCGCTACTTTCTCGTCCAACTGTTGTGAGTATAAAAATGTGAAGGAGGAGAGAGAATGTGAGGTAGAGAATAGTAACTGGATAGTTGTTTGTGAGATGCAAGTACGTCTCATTGAATCTAGAAGTATTTTAAAGTTTTCAAAGAAAACACATTTTTAGTGAGACGCCTTTTTAAGTAAAGAGTGAATCTTTTAGTAAGTGGGACAAAGGGAGTACACCTTATTATAAAAAATTAAAGGATAATTTTAGAATTCATCTATACAATTTCGTTAAATAACACCGTTCAACATTTTTCTTTACATTAATAAATACAAGAATATTGACATCCATAATCTTATCGTTTTTCTACATCACAATAACTCGAGATGTAATCCCTAGACATAATCAATCTTGCGCCTCCACACCTTTAATGAATGCATTAGCTTTCGACGCTATCGAATTCTCTCAGATCATGAATAACAATATAAAAGCTATCCAATCAATCCTTGGGAGTAGTAGTCAGTAATAGTGGGATTTAAACCAGTCGTGGTGGTTTTCATTAGCACCTAGGTGGTTTAAGTTCCCATGACCGAGTCTGTCTCTGTAAACATCTATTCTTAATATATTAAAGGGGACATATCTAACCGGTACAGGTGGGTGCCCACTAGTGGCCATTAATTTCTTTCTTGCTCTGATAAAGAGATTTTGGGATGAGCCGGTAGGTGGGCACTGAATCCTTTCGGACCTAAAGAACGTGTGACGCTTAGTCGAGGAAAGCCTTAGATGGGCCAACTCAACATCCTTCCTCATTTTCCTCTTATCCAATGCATCTATTTTCGACTCAATGTACTTCAGCTCAGAAAGGAATAGAGAGGGTGTTAGGGAGGTTTGTGTACGATCTTTAGCATACAATTTTTTCATTGTTGGTACAAATATTGTCGCTTCTTCTCTCTCTCTCCTTTTTAATTCCTTCTTTATGACAATGTAAACTCGGAGGAAAATTGATCGAAATAGCTGAATTTTGGGTTTTTATAAACATTTAATCATAATTCTTTATATATAAAAATTAAAATTGAACAAAGCTAAGAATAAGCACTGTAATTAACCCACATAAATTAAACATTCACCAGTAGTCAAGTACCATACCCTCCAAACATGATTGAACAAAGCTAAGAACAAGCACTGTAATTAACCCACATAAATTAAACATTCACCTAGGCAGTTTAAGTTCCCATGACCGAGTCTGTCCCTGTAAACATCTTTTCTTAATATTAAAGGGGACATATCTAACCGGTAAAGGTGGGTGCCCACTAGTGACCATTAATTTCTTGCTCGCTCTGATAAAGCGATTTTGGGAGAAGCCGGTGGGTGGGCACTGAATCCTTTCGGACCTAAAGAACGTGTGATGCTTAGTCGAGGAAAGCCTTAGGTGGGCCAACTCAAGATCCTTCCTCATTTTCCTCCTATCCAATGCATCTATTTTCGACTCAATGTACTTCAGCTCAGAAAGGAATAGAGTGGGTGTTAGGGAGGTTTGTGTACGATCTTTAGCATACAATTTTTTCATTGTTGGTACAAATCCCTCTCTCGCCTTTTTAATTCATTCTTTATGACAATGTAAACTCGGAGGAAAATTGATCGAAATAGCTGAATTTTGGGTTTTTATAAACATTTAATCATAATTCTTTATACTACCTCTGTCCCTAAATGAGTGTCCAAATTTCATTTTAAGGGACACTGAAAATCTCAATTTTTTGAACAATTTGGTAACAACGATTCATGTATAATCTTGTAATCTCCTTTCCAAACCTTTAGTTTTGCACATATAAAGAAACCGGTGAAAAACATTTCAAAAAAAAACGTTTAGGGAGAAAGTTATGTTAAAAAAAGACACTCATTTAGAGACAAAAAATTCTTGAAAATGGACACTCATTTAGGGACAGAGGGAGTATATAAAAATTAAAATTGAACAAAGCTAAGAATAAGCACTGTAATTAGGGCTGTTAAACGAACCGAGCCCGTTCGAGCTCGGCTCGGGATCGGCTCGTTAAAGCTCGGCTCGAATGGGCTCGAAGTGCTATTCGAGCTCGAGCTCGAACCGAGTTTTCGAGCTCGAATTGTTATCGAGCCGGCTCGAGTTCGGCTCGTTTGTTCAACGAGCTTTGTTCGAGCTCGGCTCGTTTGAGCTCGGTAAGAGCTCGGCTCGTTCGAGCTCGGTTAGAACTCGGCTCGTTAGAACTCGGTAGAGCTCGGCTCGTGTTCGACTCGTTAGAGATCGGCTCGTGCTCGGCTCGTTAGAGCTCGACTCGTATATAATATACATTATATGTATATTATATACATATAATATACATTATAAGTATATATTATATACAACACTGTACAAGGAATAAATTATAACTAAAATATTTTTATCTTCAAAATGAATCAAACAACATTAATTGTACAACAACTAAAATTAATTTAATTTTTATACATTCATATAATGATCATATAGCGACGATACACATACAATACAATAAAGATTGTACAACAACTAAAATTAATTTATTCTATGCACATTCATTATGAAAACGTAGAGATATATACACAATAGTCGGGGGTTTTTTCCAAAACTAATTTATTATTTTCAAATGTACACATATTTGTCTTATATTATTTTTCTCATTGAAATAAAAAATAAAATTAACATCTATTATTGTAGTTATATATGCAAGTATATTTAATTACTCAAATATAGAATGAACAAAATGTCTATCATTTACACACACACACACACACACACACACACACACACATATATATATGTATATATATATATATATATATATATATATATATATATATATATCACATATAAATATATGTATGTATGATATGTGTGTGTCTATATGGAATATTGGATGTTATATATATATATATATATATATATATATATATATATATACATGTAACACATGTTCATATACATAAATATATGTATGTATGATATGTGTGTGTCTATATGGAATATTGGATGTTATATATATATATATATACATACATATAGCACATATTTATATACATTATTATATACTCCCTATATCGTGCCCAATTTAGGACATTTTGCCATTTATAAATACATACATACATGTAACACATATTTATATATATGCATGTATAATATGTGTGTGTCTATATAAAATATTATATGTTATATATATATATATATATATATATATATATATATATATACATATACATGTAACACATGTTTATATACATAAATATATGTATGTATGATATGTGTGTGTCTATATGGAATATTGGATGTTGTATATATACATACATATAGCACGTATTTATATACATTATTATATACTCCCTCTATCCTGCCCGATTTAGGACATTTTTCTATTTATATATATATATATATATATATATATATATATATATATAGATATATATAGATATATGTATGTATGATATGTGTGTGTGTCTATATGGAATATTGGATGTTATATATATATATATACATATATATATATATATATATACATATATATATATACATATATATATATATGTATATATATATATACGTATATATATATACGTATATATATATACGTATATATATATATACATATATCTATATACGTATATATATATATATACGTATATCTATATACACATATACATATATATACGTATATCTATATACACATATACATATATATACGTATATCTATATACACATATACATATATATACACATATATATATACATATATATATATACACACATATATATATATATATAACCCATGTTTATATACATAAATATATGTATGTATGATATGTTTGTGTGTCTATATGGAATATTGGATGTTATATATATACATACATATATACATACATATATATATATATACACACATACATGTAACCCATGTTTATATACATAAATATATGTATGTATGATATGTTTGTGTGTCTATATGGAATATTTTACATACATATATATATATATATATACACATACATGTAACCCATGTTTATATACATAAATATATGTATGTATGATATGTGTGTGTCTATATGAAATATTGAATGTTATATATATACATACATACATATAGTACATATTTATATGAGAATTAATAATTTAGTGTAAAATATTAATTTTACATAATTTATTAATGATTTAACAACCATTTTTAAATTTTTATGAGAATTAATAATTTAGTGTAAAATATTAGTTAAAGTTTAAGTAAATTTGATAAGTAAATAAAAATTTGGGACATAAGGAGTATATTACAACCTGATGGTATATATACGATACAATTAATCATTTGTAATATGAGAAGTTAAATGAACAAGAGATTTAAAAAAAAAAAAAAAAGTAAACAGGAGGTTGCATTTGTAAATTAGACACATATTTTGAGATTAAAAAAGAGAAAAAAAATAGAGTTTTTGTTCAAAATGCAGAAAATACTTATCAGAGCTCGGTAAGGCTCGAACTCGAGCTCGGTAAGGCTCGAACTCGAGCTCGTTAAGGCTCGAACTCGAGCTCGTTTGATTTCATAATTTTCATAAAAATGTTTAAGCTCGAGCTCGGCTCGTAAAGACTCGAGTTCGAACAGCTCGTGAAAGGCTCGAACTCGAGCTCGTTTGATTTCATAATTTTCAGAAAAATGGTTAAGCTCGAGCTCGGCTCGTAAAGGCTCGAGTTCGAACAGCTCGAGAAAAGCTCGCGAGCGGCTCGCGAACAGCTCGAAACTCGATTCGAGTCGAGCTCGAACAAGGAAAATGGGCTCGAGCTTGAGCTCGATAAAAGCTCGAGCTCGATAATTCGTTAACGAGCTCGAGCCCAAAACTCCAAAGCTCGGCTCGGCTCGTTTACAGCCCTAACTGTAATTAACCCACATAAATTAAACATTCACCAGTAGTCAAGTACCATACCCACCAAACATGATTGTAAAGTAGGAGTAGAGTAATATAGCCAGCACCAACCAAGCGTGCGTTCCACACGTACTAAAGAAACCATTCCCACCCCTTCCCCACAACGCACGCGCACAAGGGTCATTCATGTCATTTCCCTTCTCTATATAATCCCTCTCACCTCCCGTGCACTCCTCCAGCTCCATTTCTCTCTCTCTCTCTCTCTCATCCTTGCGTTTTCATTGCTTTGCTGTTCTTGCTCCCCTTTTGGATTATTATTCCTCTCTTCTGTCTTCAACCTGTGTTCAAATTTTCAAGATAAGGCTTCTCATTTGGGTTTTCAATTTCACTGTAAGTTTCTTCCTCCTCCTCCTCCTCCCCCCCCCCCCCTGATTCTTATCTACATTTTTGAAGTTGAACATTCATGTTTGTATGTAGGTAATTGTATGAATTTTCTTTATGTTTGGTTGTTGAGAAAATGAAGGAAAATGAGCTAGTTTCAGGTTTTCCGATCGATGAAATTCATTTGATTGCCCCCAAATTTGGACCCAATTTAGCATAATACCCTTATGTTTAGCTGATTCTCTGTAAATTTATATGCATATTCAACATATTTTTCATTTGTTTCAAAAAAAAAATTAGACACCAATTTTGGTCAGTAAGAACAGAAATCTACATTTCTGCGTGTATGAAGTGGGTTTTCCAGTGATTTTTTGTAGAAATTTTTTCTTAATTGTAAATTGAACTCACAGTTTATTTTATAATTTTATCTTTGTGATAATTTTAAAAAAAAACTGTCAGTTTCAAAGGATTAACACCTATTTTATCAGCAACCAAACATAAATCTTACATGTTCTGCTAGATAATTTGATTTCTCTAAATGGGTATTTATCTTATGCTTTTCAAACCCTTTTGCAGACACTTTTCAAGAGCGTACAAGTGTTGGAAAGCAGTTGTGGCTATCAAATTACTGAGTAAAACAGCATGCGGTGGTGTGGATTATCAGTAGATGTTTTTCGTAAAGTTGTCTCTCTCAACTTGTACTGTCGCGTGATTCTGTAATCTTGATCTTCAAAATAGCTCCTATATTATCAACATTTATTCATTTCCCTTTTCAATTCTTTCATTTGAATTCATACCGTTTTTCCATGGGATCCAATCTTTTTGTTGTCATCCCTTGTTACTGTCGCTGGATTAGCTGAACTCCTTTCCATTATCCATTACCCTTTCATTTCATTCCCACTTTCGCATCGAATCTTATACGTGTTGTAATTTATTAGTTTGATCTTTCTGTTTGGGGAGTTTTCTGGTTTGTTGTTTTACTGGTGCTAGTTTTTGGGGGGTTGAATTTAGGGTTGGGAAGAAGTAGTTATGGTTAGCCAAGCAGCTAGTCAAACAAGATTTCGGGCTTTGAAACATGAGAATGGGATTGCTGGGAGTGCCACCATAATTGTTAGAGTTATAGCATGCTTTCAACCTCTTCAAGATTGCCAGGTTTGTACTTCAATCTTTTTATCCCAACCATTCTTTATTGCAGGATTGGATTGTCCATTAACTTTGAGTCTTTGAAGTGTATTCTCCATTTACCTGTTATATTCTTATTCGCTTATAGTTGCTTGTAATCTATGGAAATCTAATACGGTACTTCTTTTCACTGGCTATTTTTCAGGCGGAATACTTTCGTCTCTTGCTTAAACCTGTAACGTAGTTTGTTTTTCCAATTTCGCGGTCAACATTAAACTGGAGTTTTTAGTTATTTCGTTTTACATCATTCTTGAAAGAATCAGAGATAATCAGCAATTTAACATCCAAGAATTTTATTCATCTGGTAAGTTTCCATAAGTTTTTTGACTTTTTATTTTATTTGAATATCTATAAGACTGACTTCCATTAAGTTGTAATGAGTTTTGACATGTTTTTGTACTGTTATCTTTTAGGTGATTGTTTCGATTGAATGGAAAAAAGCTTTGAATACTGGTTTCACAACCAGCGTATGGATTGGCAATCACCTTATTCAAATTCATTGAGCACTCCCTTCGAGTTGGGGCAGCAAACTAATGCCCCTACTTTCACAAACGCTTGCTCTGACATGTTTTCTCCCAATGAGAGTTTGCCCACGTTTGAATTATCTTGTTCAGAGCAGCAGCCTCAAATGAAGGCAACCCAACCCCTCGAGTTAAATCAGGGTTGGTTCTACTGCAGGCCTCGTTTCCGACAGGTTTTTGCCCCGGTTCAAAACTCTTTTTTGAAGGAGAAACCGGTAGATATTCATAGAGAGGCTGCAGTTTCCACTGAAGTTCAGAAAAGATTTGTTGTGTTTGATCAATCCGGTGATCAAACAACTTTATTATTCAGTTCGGGTATTGAGGACTCGGCCCAATACCAGAGGTTCCCTTCTTGGAGCCCAAAACCCTATTGTGCTTTTGATTTCAAAAGAGGTGAGTTTGTGTTAAAAAGAGATACTGGTCATTCTTTTCAACCATTACTGGTCGATGAATGTAAGAAGGAAAACGAAAAAGATGAGGTACAAAGTGAGATGCATGAGGACACTGAAGAGCTTAATGCATTGCTTTACTCAGATGATGAGGTTGATTACTCCGAGGATGAGGAGGAAACCAGTACAGGGCATTCACCTAGTACAATGACAGTTCATGATAGACCAGAACGGTTGGAGGAAAATGGAGAAGAAGTTGCAAGTTCTGATGGACCATCCAAAAGGCAGAAATTGGTGCATGGGTATTATGGTGTACCATTACTCATAGACACTGCGAGCTCTGTGAAAACAGATAAACAGTGCTTGGATTATGAGGATGATGCAGAGTCTAGTTGTTGTGGTAATGGCACAAATCAATTAATTGAGGGCTCAGGCTCGGGTTCGGGCTCCTTGTCTGGTAATAAGCGGTTGAGGAAAGACAATATACGTGAAACCATAAGCATTCTGCAGGATTTGATTCCCGGAGTGAACAAGGGTCATGATGCTGTTATGGTTCTTGATGAAGCTATTCACTACTTCACATCATTGAAGGTGAAAGCTAAAGCCTTTGGAGTTGGTGCTCTCTGATAAATGGGGTATCCTTGTTCATTACTACTAGTGGCAGCTTGATTGAAGGGTTGTCTATGGTGGGTATGTGTGAAAAAGATGAAATTAGGTGATGTTTTGCATAGAGAAAAATATTCAGCTCCCAACTCTTAAAAGGGTATTTTTCTTTATTATTGAGTACCTCTTCTGCTTTAAGGGTAAAAAGGAAAAAATATATATATTTAAGTATTTGTTCGGTAATAAGTGTTTGGGAAATGATGAATCCATGCCTTGAAGGTAAAGAGAAAGTAAAGATTCAAAGAGGGGCGTATGTATATCATTCTACAAGGGGCTGTTTGGCTGAGTACATAGAAAAGAATTGGTTTTGTCTCTCAATGAAGAGGAGGACCCCATTGCATTGGTGAGTCTCACTTTTATTCTTTCTTTCTCGCCCTCTTTTTGGTAGTCTTCAAAGTGTTAACATCCTGGGTGGGGACTTTACTTTTCCATCCGGTGGAGGAATTTTCACTGTTGAAGCGACTTTGCTGGTGCTTTTAAAATGGACCCATCTACATTGACTCTCATTCCTCAACTGAAGCTCAATTGCTTTTCACATCTTAATACCTGGATATTGAGTTGGTTATGGTTTGTTTTCCATTTCATTTCTTTTTTCCTTTCTGTTCTCTGACTTTAAAATTAAATACTCCGTATATGTATAATTATGTGTGATTGCATCTACTATGATATTATTTCATCTTATTTTGGCTCCTTGATCTTGCTCTTAAACTGCACATTTATTCAACTCGAGTAGTACTCGTATATTATCATGAATACCTTTCTCTCGAGCAATTTATCATATTTTGTATTCATGTAGAGGTGCATTCTCGTGAATCCTTTATCAGTAAATTTGTCCTTGATCTTTGGTCTTTTACGTGTGTGGTTTTCAATAGAATGACGAATGATATTATGGCAACGGTCCTGATCGCTTCTTCTCGATAGTTGTGTCAACTTGAGTGAAAATTTAGTCGATTGAGATATTGATCTTGAATGATGATGGTACATTGGATGAGTTGACTTAAATGAAAATTTGGTGCTCTTGTTGTCTTTATACTAGTGTGCATACTATACTCCAGACTCCAGTCATGGAATGGTGAATTGTGTTTCTGCTTGCCAGTTCATGGAATGGGTGAATTTTGTGGGGTTGACAAAGGGACCACTCTCACAACTCCTCTTTCTCTTCTCTTCTCCTCTTCTCTTCTCTTCTGAGCAGGCTTTTGGGTTTAGGGATTCAACCCCTAGTGATTGACTAGTTTGCTTGGTTTTGTAGACTCACTTGATTGTTCTTCTGGAATAGACTTTGGATTTTGTGAAACAAACAAAAGATTAGCTAACAAATATATAGGTGTATATCAGGAGATGAAATTGGACTTGCATGTATTGCATAATGAGAATTAGGGGACGGAAGAGTATTTAAGGCAGATATTACTCCCTCCGTCCCAAGATGATAGTCTTATTTCCCCTTTTTGTTTGTGTCATAAATAAACTTTGACCAAACATTAGTGTCAATTTAATGATCACAATGAAATTCTAAAAATTGTTATTGATAAATCACTTAATGATTTATCAGTTACAAATTTTGGAATCTCACTAGAATGATTAGATCGTCGTCAATGGTTGGTCAAAGTTCATTTTTGTTGACCATTAAAAGTTAAAATGAGGCTATCTTTTTGGGACAGAGGGAGTATAACTTTAAAATGTTTGAAAAGTCTTAATTTGGGACGGAAGGAATATCAGTGATACTTGTAAAAAAGCAAAGAATACAAAATGCTATATCGTCTCTAGTTAACATTGCAGTAAATCTCATTTTATCTCTTTGATAATTCTTTTTCATCGCAAGCACTGGCTCACTTGGCATTTATCCCATCCCGGGGCTATTTATGAGCTCTCCTTCTGTCCTCTTTCCACCTCTCATGACCTCTTTCCTTCCTCCTCTCATAAGAAACCAAAAGGGGTCTTTGAGCAGATGCCAGCCGGCCTTGTATATTGGTTTCAGTAGGTGCCTGTGTGCCTGCATACTTATCGTAATAAGGCAAAGAAAATAAAAAGAATTTTAGTTGAATGTTAACTCATGCCCTAACTTATATCAACATTTGAACATAACTGACATAGCTTTCCCTTTTAGACAGTATGAAACACAATAATACGCCCTTTATACTTTGAACATCTAAATGAAATTATCCCACTTTGCAACTGATAGTACCTTACTATATGCTAGAACTCAGAATGGTGATAGTATTTTTTTTTTTTTCTTTTTAGGGTGAGAATGGTGATAATATTTTTTTTCTTTAGGGTCTCTATGTATGCGTCCTTTCTAAATTCCCATGTGTAAGATACCCGTGGGATCGCGACCAAGTCCCATGGAAATCAAACACAAAACATCCCAAAACTTTACGGAGTCGCCACATTAAATTAATTTTAAAACCCAATTTAATAAAAGGTTTGAGATTGGGAGTTCGGCGGTCAAGTTACGTCTTGGGAAGAACATTTCATAGTTCACCCAATCCGCCTCGAATAAATCGAGTCTCCCTAACTTTGTTGACCCAAAAAATGTGCAACGTGCGTGTGTGTATTTTGGAAGAATAGACTGTAACTTAACAGAATACATAGACCAGTTAACATAAAGGGCTAAACCGCAACAAATTTAACAGAAACTGGCTGAAACACAAATAAGTCCCTTCTGGCCAAACCATCCGTACGGATGGTTAGGGCCATCCAGGGGATTTTACAATTTGATCAAAACTGTCAAGTTACATGCAGAAACAGAACATTCTGCTGAATTTCTGCATGAAACTGGACTAAACGGTTTTATTTTCTGTTCATGGTTATGTACATAAACATTACCTACAATCATTCCTATGCCTTTGATTATCAATTTATACACCAAAACCTGGGCGTGATCAAGGCAATCATTGGAGAAGAAAAAGAAAGGTGAGGAACATGGCTTTTGAGCCAATGCAAACATTTGGATGAGTAAAGATTGAAACTTTATCATCCAAATGAGCCTTTTAAGCAAGATTGAACCTTTGGGACAACATGATCAACACTTGGATGATTAAAGATTGAAGCTTTATCATCCAAGTGTGATATATGAAGCCTAAATCAAGGTTTGGATGGATAAAGATCAAGGCTTTATCATCCAATATGATTATCATGGCCAAGAATAATAACATAAAGATGCAAGCTTTATTCATCCAAGTAATGATAAACAAGAAAAGGCTTGAAATAAGGTCTTTAAATGTAAATGAGCATTAAAGATTAAGACTTTAAATGTAACAAATCTCATCTCCATTTAGTTCATCATTTTAATGCACTATTGGAGTGCAAGACAGAGGCGGAGCCAAGGCTATGGATAAGGGGGCAATTGCCCCCATTGACTTTTCAAATTGTACCAAATTAGTACTAGTAAATTTTTTAATTTGTTATTTTTACTATGAAAAATTGTATTTTGCCCCTCTTTAGACCAAGATAAAATAACACTATATCATATTTTTGCCCCCTTTTAAATTAAATTTAGGTATTACATCAAAATATTATAAAATAAACATAATTTTGCCCTCAAGCTATATAAGGATTACATGAATAAATAAAGACTTGTAATATATAAAGACTTGTAAATATAAACGAAAAATATGATGAGCAAGATGGATAAAAGATAAGTGGAGTATTAAGAAAGGATGGGGGAGAAGGTGACTTTACTTATCTTGGTTAGGCCAATCTTCCTCTCTTTTTCGCTCAAGTATTTGTGGCTATATTCCAACAGAGTATCCTCACTCAAAAACTGTTTTCTCCCCCCCCCCCTGAAATTATCAGCAAGGGCCTTAATTTATAGGGACCTGGTGGACCCAAACCATCCGTACAGGTGATTCTTCCTCGGGGCCAAACCATCCTTACGGCTGGTCCTTGCGAGATCTGGAACTTTCTTCTTTTTAATTCCTGATTGGTCCTAAAGCTTTCTATTTATTCCTATGAGGTCCTAGCCTATCGGGTTTATCCCTAAATAGTACTAAGGTTACCTCTAACTTGCCTTATAGAGGGGTTGGGCCCGGATTGGGGTACTTACACCATGACAGTTCGTGGATGGGATTACTTACTTTACTAGTATTGTTATACTCACATATGTAGGAAGGGAACGCTCGAAGAAGCATTGAAACTGGTGTTCTCCATGAAATGGCGATAGTTTTTGTCTAACTGGTATAGCAATGTATAAATAATGTGATGATACAAGGATTAGGACACATTGAAAGGGAGGATCTTGCAAGTGTTGTTTTGGACATACTCATGAATTTAGGTAATGGTAAATGGTCCATCTCTCCCTCATCCCTAAATGGATAGGTTCTGATCAAAACAGGAATTATTTTTTTGGAAGAGTGCAGGTTCACAAGAGGCCACGGTGAGTCCCCTTTTCTTGTTTGGGAATGTCCTTGATGAATTACTTTCAACATATCGCTCTAATCTGAAAAGTTAGCCCCTCTTTTTTCATGTTAATATGAATGATCTTTGAGCAATAACTTAAGCCACTTTTAGTTATCCTAATGAAAAACGGAATCTTGTTATTGATGCACCATTATATATTTTATGGTTAGTTTCCTATTTCATTTTTTCCTGTAATCTTACTTTGAAATAACTCCCGTGTATATGTTTTCATCTGTCCTTGATCTTGTTCTTTTCCGTGTGTAGTTTTCAATAGAATGACCGATGTTATTATGGAAACGGTCCTGATCGTTTCTTCTCGATAGTTGTGTCAACTTGAGTGGATTTTTTAGCCCATTGAGAGGTTGATCTTGAATGATATGATGATAGTATATTGGATGAGTTGACTTAAATGAAATTTGGTGTTCTTGTTTGTTGTCTTTTTACTAGTGTACATATACTATACTCCAGTCATGGAATAGTGAACTGTGTTTCTGCCTGCCAGTTCATGGAATGGTGAATTTTGTGGGCTTGACAACTCCCTCTCTCTCTCTTCTCTTCTCTTACGAGAAGGCTTTTGGGTATACGGATTCAACACTAGTAAGCTTAGCTAAAAGTTGGAGATTTGGAAGTTGGAACCTGTACAGTTTGATGACACGACAGTCTGTGACATCCCGAAATTAAGCACTACATTTTGGGACGGTTTGAAATAAAAAATAAAAATAAATAAAATAAATAAAACAAGTTGTTCCACGTAGAAGTGGATTTGCATGGAAATGGCTATGGCAATTGTGGGCCACGTTTTTTTTTCAAGTGACAGCAAATTAGTAAATTGTAGTATGAGGTGGATTTGTTGAATGACTCACAAATTTAAAGGCAATATAAACCTTGGTCACCAAGTGCTGTAGAAAATATCAGTGGGAGAAAATATTGTTCATGCAGAATTTTGGTCCGAGCCCGTCCGAGTTTTTGGTTCGAGGTCGGTTTTGAGAATTATTTTCGTGCTTCGGTTTTTTGTTGAGGTAAGGGAGACTACGCAGTATTGATTCCGTGTCATTTTCTTTTATACCCGTCTTATCGTAGTACTCCATTTTATTGATACGTATATTGTTTGTTCGGTCCCACTTGATTATTGCGTTGATATTGGATTTGGCCCGTAAATATTACGATTATATCTGGAAGCATGCTTTATGTGTTATTATGCTCAATTATGAGATTTGTTATATGGAACAGTATCGATGTAGCTAATTATGTCAGGGTCGCAGTGGATTCGGTTATTGTGTTTGTGTTGGGTCCGGCTCCGTCGAGGGCGGCCAACAATTCGGTTAATTTGGTTGAGTCACTGGACCCGAATATAATTAGTACATCGGACTGTAAAGTATGATTGATCGGTTATTCGGTTTATGAAACGAGTCTTATTGGCATGTCCATATTTATAATTTCATGGACATTGTTATTTGGTGTTTGTGTTCCATCGGCTTCTGTGATATTGTGTATCCCCTTTCTTACTGAGCCCCCCAGCTCACCCCCCTCCAGTTTCAGTTTTGCAGTTAAGCGATAATAGGGATGAAAGGATTGGGGCAGAGCAGTTTATAGAGCATTTGGGATGATTAGTGATATCTTGTATATTATTTTAGAGATGTAAACTGTGATATTTGTGATAGTTATGGAATTTAGAATTTTTCGGGGCGTTACACAGTCGGATCTATGTTAATAAAAAATGTAACTCATTTATAAAAGATGTAATGTAACTTATTTTCAAATTTCCCATAAAACGTAACACATGTACTATGTAACTCATATATTATAAAATGTATAGATGAATAAGTGGACTTATTTTTTATTTTATTTTTTTGGAAGGGGTTGTTTTGGAGTTTGAAATTTGTCATTCGCAAATTATTATTATTTTTTATTTTTTTGAATAACCAATATTTTCTGAATAAGAAAAAGCCATTTTATAACCTACTCAGATTTCCAGATTTTCAAAAAGTTGTCAATCTATATTAGTATCTAATTGTTGTAAATGTTTCAAGTTACATGCTATGCTATGACAAATTAAAAGTATCTTCTTTAAGTCAAAATTGTTCGATAATAATAGTAATGTTGGGATATTTGACAAGGTAGTCAAAATTGTTCGATAATAATAGTAATGTTGGGATATAGTTTAATGCTCGTTTCGTTTCTTAGGGCATGTTTGGTAACCCAATCCAGCTCTTAATTTGGAACACTTTAAGAGATTAAAAAATTAAGCTTGTTTGGTAAGGAAATTTTCAATCACTTAAACTGTTAAGATTATCTTAAAACAAGCTATTAATTTTAAGCTAGTATGGCAAGTCTTAACAAGGTAAGAGGAGGTAAGATAAAAAAAAAGGAATGGGTTCAAACCCACTCATCAACATTGCCCAATCCTTTGCCTAAAAGTTGGAATGTCACCGAATACTGCGAGTATCACCAGAGCGGAGGACATGACACGAATTCGTGTTGGGGTCTTAAGCATATCATTCAGGACCTTATCGACAGAGAAGTCATTCCGAAGCCACCCCTAAAGGCTTATAGTTCGAAGGTGTTATCCTAGGGGCTCATCGACCCCCGAGGAAGGTGTTCTTTCTTTTGCTTAGATGACTACAGTTGATCGACGCGAGAAATGTTCCTTTTACAAATGTTGGAAGCTTACTAACCCGATGGGATATGTCTCATTATGGTGTGAATAGATAACACCGCCCAAACTCTAATCCCTTTTGCTTTCGGGCCCGTTCTAAAATATGCTCACTCCTTCTTTTGTCTTCCAAATCAAACTTGCGTGTCACCTTTTGTACAGATTTTAGTTGCTTGCTTGTCTTGTAAAATATGTTTTCGGTTAATGAACTCGCCTTATAATCAAGTGCTTCTTAATCACACATCTTTTAAATTTCACTTTATTAAAAGCTGATAACAAAAATGGACTAATTTTAGACTGCGATTAATTGAGATGAGTGTTGGAAAATTGTGCAATTAAGTGAAGGAAATTTCGCGCGTTTCCTTGAGAAAATCATTTGTTGATTAAAGTGAACATAACATTTTCTACATACTAGAAATAAATTGGTGTGTCCAATTTATTTAGTGGATGGTAGAAAATTGAAGCTCAAATGAAATGGGTAAGTTGGGAAGTGGGTTGGCATCCCACATTGAATGGGAAGGTAAAATACCTTTGGGTTCCTTCTTTAAAATGGGTATCCCAAAAGGGATAAGGAGGGAAATAATGAAAAGGTCAATTGATGGGTAAAGTCTTTGTGACTTATCCCACATTAGTTTGAAACAAAAGTTTGAGCTAGTTTAAATACAATGACCCATTTGTATGGGTTAAGATTGTATGGAGTAGAGGCTCTCTCTCGCGCCCGGGTGCGCAGGGGGGGGTGCAAATTTAGTTGAAATTTGTCGATTTATGCCTTGGACCATTGGACTCATGTGTGCGCGACCTGCGGACACGAATGTAGCTCCGAAATGGCCTAGCTCGACCAAGTGACCTTTTGTTTATTTTTTTTTCTTCCCAGACTGTAATTTAACTAAGACAAATTGAATTGTAACAGTCAATTTAATTTTGTGTTATATACAATGATTGTAACAGCAGAATTAAATTCCATTTACTGTCATTCATTTCCAGATTGGAGTGGGATCATTTGAGCAGAATCAGTTCCCAAACTCTCTCGTTGATATCCTTTTCTTTGGCCCTCCTTGCAATTTTGTGGTGACATCGACCAGGCACGATTTCAGTTCGCCGGAGGTTCTATTGTTCAGATTCCGTCCGGTTAGTCCGTTGTATCCTGGGGGGCGAACGTCCAAGAACACCTCAAGCACAACTTGGTGAGGGGGCGAATTTGTCTTAAGGAGAGTGTGGCATTCACACGACTCGGACAATCCAAGAAGCTGATTTCTGTTTTTCTTTTTCTGATATTATTGTTCTGTTTCTGTTTTGTTTTCATATTCTGTAATTTTGTATAACAATCTTAAGACAATTAAATTGGTTCTTCTCTGTAAAGACAAAACAGATTACAAAACAGTGAACTAAATTGCTTTGGTTTTGTTTCAGAAAATGACAACTGATTCGAACACCGAAAAGCAAGTTGCTGGAGATGGTTCAGCGAACCCGCGTGTTGAACGACCTACTGTTGAGGAACAGCCTCGTGTGGAGAACAGTTCTAATACTGTTGTTGCTCCTACAGTTCCTTCGGTTCCGCCTCACCATAGTGAGAAACCGGAAAAGTTTGTTGGCCAAGACTTTAAAAGATGGCAACAAAAGATGCAATTTTACTTGACTACCTTGAACTTGAAGAGGTTTCTGAGTAAAGAACCTCCACAAGTTGGTGAGAATGCTGATGTTCAAGCTAAGAGTGCGGTTGATGCATGGAAGCATTCTGAATACCTTTGCTGTAATTATATTTTGAATGGTTTGTCCGATTCATTATATAATGTTTATAGTGAAAGGAAAACGGCAAAGGAATTATGGGAAGCTTTAGAGCGCAAATATAAAATCGATGATGCGGGTGCAAAGAAATTTGTAGTTGGCCGCTTCCTCGATTATAAAATAGTGGACTCTAAAAGCGTTAAAAGTCAAGTGGAAGAGCTGCAAATAATAATTCATGAAATCCATTCCGAGGGGATGGTGTTGAGTGAAACATTCCAAGTGGCGGCTATAATTGAAAAATTGCCACCCGCTTGGAGTGATTTCAAGAATTATTTGAAGCATAAACGAAAGGAAATGGATGTTGAGGCACTTGCTATTCGCCTTCGTATTGAAGAGGGCAATAGGGCCGCGGAAAAGAAGTTGAATCATCTTCTTGTGTCTAAGGCTCATGTGGCTAAGGCAAATGTGGTGGAGCATGGTGATAGCTCCAAGAACAAAGGAAAAGGCAAGGGTGTGAAAGCTCCTAATTTGAAGCCTAAGGGAGGAATCTCCAAAAACAAGTTTGGTGGAACTTGCTACAATTGTGGTCTTAAGGGTCACAAAGCTTCCGAGTGTAGGAAGCCAAAGAAGGAAGCTAGTTTGGTTGAAGAAGCTACCGAATTGCTAGCGGCAGTTATTTCTGAAGTGAACATGGTGGGTTCTAACCCAAAACAATGGTGGATTGACACCGGTGCTACTAGGCATGTTTGTTCTAACAAAGACATGTTTAGTAATTTCGAAGCCCTTGAAAATGGTGAAAAATTGTTCATGGGTAATTCGGCTACTTCCGAGGTCAAGGGACAAGGGAAGGTGGTGCTTAAGATGACTTCCGGTAAAGAATTGACTCTCAACAATGTGCTCTATGTGCCTGATATCCGGAAAAATTTGGTGTCCGGATCGCTTTTGAACAAGCATGGTTTTCGTATTGTGTTTGAGTCGGATGTTGTCACTTTGTCAAAGAATGATATGTTTGTAGGAAAAGGGTATGTTTGTGATGGGCTCTTTAAGCTCAATGTAATGGCTATTAAGGCCAAAGGCAATGAAATGAATGATGTTTCCGTTTACTTGCTTGAGTCTTCCAATTTGTGGCATAGACTAGGACATGTTAATTATGGTACAATTCGTAAATTAATTAACTTGGAATGCATACCAAAATGTAAAATTAACTACAAACATAAATGTGAAATTTGTGTAGAAGCAAAACTCACAAAAACTTCGTTCCATTCTATTGAAAGAAATAATGAACCACTTGATTTGGTTCATACGGATTTATGTGACTTCAAATCAACACAATCACGTGGGGGCAATAAGTACTTTATGACTTTTGTAGATGATAACACAAAATATTGTTATGTGTATCTTCTTAAAAGTAAAGATGAGGCTATAGAGAAATTTGTTCTCTAAAAAAATGAAGTTGAAAATCAACTTAACCGGAAATGAAAAGTCATAAGAAGTGATCGTGGGGGTGAGTATGAATTTCCATTTGAGGATTTTTGTGCTCAACATGGAATTAAACACGAAACAACGGCACCTTATGCACCGCAATCCAATGGAGTTGCCGAAAGGAAAAATCGGACTCTAAAGGAAATGATGAACGCCATGATTATAAGTTCGGGCCTACCGGATAAGATTGTAGGAGCTCCACAGGTCACACCCCAATCAACACCCATTCCCATATTACTGAGGGTTCTTTGAACTTCTGGTAACCATCTGTGCTGTGCTTTGACCTGCCTCTTCTTGACATCCAACTTGAAATGTTCTCACACGCCCTATTTCAATTTACACACACACACACACACACAAACAGAGAACCACACAAATTTAAAATCAAATTCACACAAACAGAGAGACACAAATTTAAAATAAGGACTTTAATCAATTCACACCCAAGGACAGCCACACCATGGACTAAAATAAATGGCAATGTTGACAAAATTCAGAAACAAAGAACCATTACAAATTGGAAGGAGAAAGTATAAAAGTAACCAAAAAAAAAAAAATTCTCTGATTCTTACCGTGGACTTGACACAGCTTTTCTTTAAATAAAAAAAGGAAAATATTTTTGGATATTTATTTTGGGACGGAGGGAGTATGTAAGCTCATTTAAATATATGTTCAAAACTCATTTAAAAACGTAAAGGAATCCTGCACCAGAAAACCAGCTTAGAAAGTATGTATATTCATTTGAAGAGATGAAAAAAGTTTGGATATTTATTTTGGGATGGAGGGAGTAAGTATTGAACTATGCCTCGAACTCCTATGTGTGTGATGGAGGAAGTAGAGTGCATAAAATCAAAGGCTTCTCCTACTGAAAAGGGAAAGAGCAAGTGGTCAGAAACCCAATCAATTATAAGTGAATAAAGTTCGGATTTTTATTTTTGGACGGAGGGAGTAAGAATTAAACTATGCATTTGAACACTGTGTGTGTGATACAGGATTGAGAGAGTAAGAGAAGGTTGAAATCCCAAAATGCCTTGATAAAATTTTATGCTGCAAAGTATAAAAAAAAAAAAAATACTAATAACAAAATTGTGCAGACTTGACCACAAATCAGAAACGCCCAAAGACTTGCAAGCAAAAGAAATAGAAAAGAATAAGGGAAACTAATTAAAAAAGTAAAAATCTAACCTTCAATAAAATCTTCAAATTAATGGTCTAAGTTTACTCCGGCGATTCCTCGTAAAGGAGCCCACTGCTGAGTTTGCTCCGAACACGCTATTAAACGGCATCGACGCCATCAGTCAAAAAGATTTTGACGAATTCCACCAAGATTTTGTTGCGGGGGTTGAAGATCGGACACCGGTAACTGTTTATAATGCTATAGCAAAATTGATTTTCTGGTTAAATCAAAGGCGAAGAGGAGGAGAAACCGTGAAAACGAACTGCTCTGCAACTGATGCGACCCTTGCATAAATAGATTTCTCTTTGTTTGAGAAACCTCGACCTAAACGTGGGGCTGCGCAACCGCCGTGAAATTCCGTGGGAGATTGGATGATTAAGTTTTGAGATGACGCCGGAGGGGAGAAAGGGGAGAACGATTGTGAAATGGGAAGAGGATGGGGACTGATACCGGAGTGAGAGGGCCTGTGTAACTGCGGCTGTGGAATGGAATGAATCGTGGAGGGTTAGATCATGGGAGAGAACAAAGATCGTGGGAGTGAAAGGGATTCTAGGCCGTAGGATTAGTTTCTCAACTTTTAATCTGAGCCACCACTTATCTTAGGATAAGAGGCGGTTAAAACCTTCATGTATTGTATTATAGATGTGTGTTTGCCTAAAAAACAATAATAAAAAAAATTCATTTACAAAGGCTCAGGGTTATTGCGCTGAGTACCAAAAGTTTTTTTTTTTTCGAAAGACCAAAAGTTTAAAACCGGGAAAGAGGATAAATCAGGGCAAACTACCAAGATATGCAACGTAGTTTCCGATTTTTATCAAATAATGCAACCTACTAAATAGTGGCAGATATATGAAATGTACTTTACTATCATATATCAAATAATGCAATGTACAATTTTTTTTCTAACGCCGTTAAAAATTCTAACAGAAGTATGACTTTCGTTAAAAAAAAAACTAACAAAACGTTTCTTTAATAATCCAAAAAATGTAAACTTTCGTTAAAAAACTAACAAAACGTTTCTTTAACAATCCTTTCAATGGGACGGTGGTGGGTATCTCATCAGTTTCTCATGTTTCCTTTTCATTTTGAGTTAGTTTCGTTAAATATATAGCTGAACTCGTTAGAAATTTAATGTGTTTTGAGTAGGTTGCATTATTTGATAAATGATAGTAAAGTACGTTTTATATATCTGTCACTAGTGAGTAGGTTGCATTATTTGATAATAGAGGCTTAGTACGTTGCATCAAGCACTAATTATTCCATTGATAACCGACTCCTCCACATGGAGTGTGCGTGCGAGCCGAAATTCGGAAAGCAAAAACAAGGTGGCGAGTGAGACGTAGAAACATCCAACGGATTAAACTCACCGACTCCCCTTTCTCTTTCTCTCTCTCGAAGATCTCTTACACTGTCAAACACACACACTATTCACTTCGATCGAGTTAGGGTTTTTGTTCTAATCAAATCTCTCAATTCAATTCAAGGAGCGGTCGGCTCAATTTCTGTCATCAGTAGTAATGGAGAACCTGAATTTTCACGACGCCAATATCAATTATTTAATCGAGAGTCGAACCATTGACGCTCGTTCTGTATGTCATCTCTCTATTCGTCTTCTTATATCGATTTTCATCGTATCAAATTTATGTTATTAATGTTGACTACTCTTATTGGTTGACAACGTTTTGCTTCTTTGAGACCAAATTGCATTTCTCTGTGGCCTGTAGTTATCAAGAGGTTTATTTTGTTCTATAATGTCTGTTTTTAACTAGAATAAGTGTCCGAATTCCACTATGTGATTTTCCTTTTCAGCTTTGTTGCCTTCCATGATTATATGTATGAGTCTATATGGTGCTTCTTGGTTCTTTATTCTTGTAAAGGTTGGAGTGTATTGCTTGTTAGGAAAAATTAACAATAGTAAAAGGCTTTCTTGAACTTAACGGAATGACAAATAAAATCAATGAGCCAAAATATAATTAACGGGGCAGGAAATAAGGATGAACTAGAAATGCAAATATTAAATCAAACCGGACACATAATGAAGTCGAGTCTTGTGTTGGACACAATTTCCGAAGATATTGCCCCGCACTGGTGCTAACGGTTCTGTGACAATCTTCTCTCAAGATGAAACGACTTTACAATCATCAATAGAAGCACTTCAAATTGATTACTTCGGCGAACATAACTATGTTTGACACTTTCAGACTTTGAAGAAGACTCCATGCAACAAGATGATTCTGTTTTCTAACAGATGCCGTGAGAATTCCATCGAATCCTGTGACTGAATTCCATAATTCAGTTAAATATCTAACCGAGTTCGTTAACTCAGTTAAATACGTGCTTCTCAATTTCTGATGTGAAGCGAGAGTGAATTGTGAAGGATTCAATTATGATTGAGTGAGAATGTCAATCTGGTGGGGGGTATTTATAGTTTATGAAGAGATGGGGAGCCTTTTGGGAAAGGACATGATTTCACGAGGTGCCATCTCTACCGTCGGATCAGATTCAGATAGAAGGCCGAGATCTACTGGGTCGACCAGATTACACCACCCGCCTGTTTGAACAGGCGCGGGTCGCCCAGTCCGTAACCGCCCATACCCAAGTGCCCCTTCAGCCGAACCGGTTCGATCCTTCCCAAACTGGGCCGCTCCCAGCCAATCCAAGTGAAGCCCATAACTCGGTAGCCAGGCCCAAACTGATCCAAGCCCAGGCCGAGTGAACCTAGCCGAGCCCAAACCGCGAGCAGCGCATCAACCAAGCCCGAGCCGTACCAGACAAACTGAACCACGGGTTGAACCACCATAGAGCCGAACTTTGTCAAAAGTTTAAGGCTCCACAGCTCCAGCGACCGATGCGTACGTGCGCCCTAAACCGCCCATTCCGCCCTTCGCGGGTCATGTGTCAATTTGGAGCTGGTCCAAAATTAGCACACTTGGGCCACTAGTTGCATGGTTGGCCCAATGATCCACTTGGTTGGCCCAAGGTGGAAACCTTTTGATGACTCCTCCTTAGATGGATCCACTTAAATACTCTCATTACTTTCATTCATAAAGAATGTGGGATAACCATTTCATATCCCATAAACTCTTCATATACCCACTTTAACTTGCATACTTTGGACATTAATTTTTGATTCACCCGGAATTGGTTTTGAGAAAATAAATATACCACATTAATCCACTCCAAACGTAGATTTCAAATATGCAATTAATTTCCGTTTACACAAAATGGAACCTTATGGAATTCTTGATCAAAAGTCAGTCAAACACCACTTTTCCAAAACCAAAATTCCAACAATGCTATGTTTTTTTTTTTTTTTTTTTGGATAATGCTATGGTTAATGAGCGTAAATAATATACTCCCACCGTACCAAAATGAATCTGAAATTGCTCTCGAGGTAGTAGTAACTAGTTTAAATGCAATCACATTGAGGTTGAGATTCCTTATGTTGGCACACTTGGAATTTATCTGTTTTGAAACTCAGTGGTGAATGTAGGATTTATGGTGAGGGATTAAAGGGGTTAAAATTTTACTTGACTGTAATATTAAAATAATAATATTAAAAACAATTATAAAGACTATTTTTTTCATTGCTATGAGTTCAAGCTTCTTAATGATATTAAGAAGAATACTTGCATAGATGTTCACCTATTCTTCGTTTTTAAAATACATATTCTGAATTCAATCTTTGTATGCGCCCAATTGACTTCTTTTGCCCTTTTTTTTCCATGACTTAAAATTGTGCTCATTTGGCAGTTTGTGAAGGTTATTTTTTTTAAGGTTTCAGTCCAATTTTTAGGGTTTCGGCCCATCTGGATTACATGGTTTTGTGTGTCAGTGATATTTTTGGGTTTAGATAGAGGGTGGGTGCGAGATTAGGGTGTCTGTAGTCCACCCAAGATATTTGTAGGGAGTGGATGGTACTCATATGAGCATATAGTTTAACGATATGTAAAGCCTTCTTTTCTACCTTTGGTCTTCTCATGTTCATTTCCAATTTTATCCTTTAGCTGTTAGCATTTTTGGATGCTTGTTTTTTGTTTGCAATGACCGAATTGAGTCTGTTTTGTTGTATTAAATCTGTTATATGTGCGTTTACACAATTTTTTATGATTTTTAGGGTATAAGTAGCAGTCTCCAAATGCACTCCTCATTCATACGGAGGCTCTCCATGGAAAGAGAACTGGAGGTATGTATTATGCTATGATGTTCCAGCATTTCATTGATGGTTCCCCCCTTCTTCTGATATCTTGCGCTTGTTCATCTATCTAGTCTTCCAATGGTTTGCGTCAGTTATTTTGGGTTAGTTTACTAAGTTCGATGCGTAAAACGATATATACCATGAATTACGGTAAGTGCTACTGACCATTATGCTTTTGAAAATTGGAGCCATCGATAATAAAGACCTTAGCTGTGTTTTGTTGATGAGAATATTTGGAGCCTCATTCATTTCAGTCAGTTGTTATACAGTGCTTGTATTGTTCTGATGTTCTCTCGCCTTTTTTCATTTCGTTTCATTTGAAGGACTGCGTTGCTTCAATAGTTAGAGCTCTCGTCTGTTCACTTATCATGAGAAGCTTGTTAGTCGTTATCATCACCGCAGACAATGAGACAAACTATAAAAGTGTCCATCTCAGACGTCATTTTTACATGGTCCGAATGCAAGAGTCACTTAGAGTTTTTATCGTAATATAGCTTCGGTTTTGTGTGGATGTCCTTTTGCAACTCGGAATGAGTCTTGGTAAACCGCAGAAGGATTGTTTGGCTTACAAATTTAAAGTCACAATACAGGAATCTTTCTACCTGTGAATTGTTCTTATTCGAAACGTCCTCTTGTATATCAGGAGTAAGAAAGTTATAGAATTTGAGAGAAGGGTTTAGCCTTAGATTTTGTCTTAAATCCTGTAGTACTTTAGGCTGCTTTGTGGCCAAGTTGAGGATGTTTATTAGTTTGCTTTGAACCTTCTCTTTTTGTAGATCATTAAGTTGTAGGGACACTGAAATTCCATTCTGTGTCTGTTCAATGAGAAAGAGTAAGGCGGCGTAGGATACGGAAGTTTTCCACGTGTCATGTTTGCGAAAGATCGACTAGTCCGCAAACTATGGGTACTTTACTTTCCAAGGGAGGATTGCTGTAGGCTACAAATGTACAAAGCTCTCTCATTTTATATTCTACTGACTAGGAGGGAGAAGTTCAGCATGAACACACACTCAACCAGACACATATATAGCTATTCACACTCTTATCCATTAAACTTTGCTTAAGGTTCAAAAGTTCTTTGATAATGTTATTTACTTATCATAATCAAAGCCTTTTTTCTATGCTTCAGAATTCATGTGAAGCGGGGGAATAAGATGTTTTGTTTTTGTATAGAAGGAAAAATAAATTGCATTCATAAATCATGTAAAACATTGGAGACAAAAGATTGAGTTCAGATTATGTATTTTTCCTATGGGGAGGGTATCCGTTTGCTGTAAATAAGCTTATGGCATGTGTAATGGATGGTGGATTACTAATCCTGCCTGTATGCATTGTATGTTGCCCAATGCATCAAAAATATACTATTTCCGCAGTCCCAGTTGAAGAGGCAGGCACTCGGACTCCCTTTTAGTCTGTCCCAATCGAAGGGGTGCATTTCGTCTTTTGTTGTTCAGAAGATCACGTTGAATCGACTAAGTCAACTCCCAATTGTGTCACACATTGATAGTATATTGGGTTACATACGATATTAACCCCTGTATGATATCCTAAATATAATTTTTGTCCTTGTGCTTCAATTGGTCTCAGTAATTGGCATGTTCTTCACTTATCTCATGAAATTACCCCTCCGTTCAATTTCGTTAAATTTTGGCGTTTATGTGCCGCATACGCGTGCAATGTTTTAGGGGTATTTAAGGTATGTCAATCATAACATATAAGGACGATATGGTTTATATGGCTTGTCTAATGATAACCAAATAGAATTGGGGAGAAATAACGTATGTGGCCAACCCCAACAAATTGGGACAATGGCCGAGTGGAGTATATAATTTTTTTAAGTCCTCTATTGAATTCAATATTCCGCTACGTTAGGTATCCGAGGGGCTAAAAATTACCTTAACCATGTGCGCGCATGAAGATGGCGATTGAATTTTCTGGCTTGTACCAGAAGGATGTTAGAGTATCTGTAAGACTGTAACATTATGGCGGTTAGCTCTAGAAAGACCACAATATGCGGATTCCCTCCATTTTTTTTTTTTTTTTGCAGAGCTGTATTGATGGTTACTGCTGTTTCCTCCCTTGAGGTGGATACCTTTAAGTTCTACAGGAAGCTGTGGGTCAACCATTGCAGTTAAAGTGCAACTGGATAGGAATATTGGAATATGTAACTGGATTACCTTCCGTTTTTCATCTTTTGTTGGGGAACCAGGGGTTATTTGCTTTAAAAAGTATCCTACTAATTCATGTGTAGCCCAAAATTTTGATCAAAAGATTGTGCTTATTATTTTACAGGGGCATCAAGGTTGTGTGAATGCTGTCGCATGGAACTCAAAAGGATCACTCTTGATATCTGGGTCCGACGATACTCATGTATGATGAAAGCTCCAGTATATCAGATTTGTCACTTTTTATCTTGTTATTGTCTTTGCATGTGAATGCTTGCTGAATTCTGCCAGGAACGTGATTCCTCAGCAGCTCAGTAAGCTGTTTGTGCACTACCCTGGTTCACATGTTTGTTTAAAAATTGTTGCAAGATAATTCTGGGTTTTATCATTTGGAGCACAGAGCTTTTGGGAAAATTCTAACTGTTGGCACATTAATAGCTGTGTTTGGGTGATGACCATAAAATATATTTTTTGTCAAAATGTAGAACTTTTGCTGGTAAATTACTTGGGCTGTACTTCATATGTAACATGAGGTATGATGACATTTAGAGAAGTATGTATGTATAGCGATGGGGACCATGCAAGTATCAATAGAAGAAGTTTTAGTTGGATGTTTCTTTGTAATTTCAACTTTTGAGGAACAATATTTAAGGACGACAGCATTCTGGATATCCATCTGAGAAACCTATTTGAAGGGTCTGAACTATATTTTGTGAATGAATTCATGTTAATTCTTTTATTGATTTCTTAAGGTAGCCGGTAGCCGGTAGCCAGTAGTTTCTTACCGTGGCTTGATTGAAAACCAGAGAGTTGAATCATATAAACTTGCATTTCTTTATCATCACATCTTCGAAAAGGTTTATTTTTCTGAAGCAAAGACATTACTTGTATGGAAAGTCAAGAATCTATCTAATTTGTGGGCATTGCATATGTCTTGGATGTTTGTCAGATTAATGCTACTGCCTCTTTGGGGACACGTGAGGTTTGGAAAAGTATTCCCTGGATGTGTGTTCCTAAACTGTGGAATTACAGGGTCTAGTGCTTTCTTCGTCCTCTGCAAGATTACCACAATTTCGGGCCTTTTTTCTTGAAAGCTAGACTGATCCAGCAGTCGAGAAAGAAAATTCCACACTGCACCCGGGAAAGCCCCTGAACAAAGGAAAAAAGGGATTCGAACATGGAACTAGTCGGATGGAGTAGATAATTTCCCGCTTAAATAAATCTTTTCAGTTATCGAAATAACTTCTGGGACCAGAGGGAACCGCATCATGGGGAACTCTATAGTTGACCCTTTGGGTTCTTTGTTTCGCTTTGAACTTCCTCTCCCTAAGCTTTGATTTTCTCCATCTCTAAATGAATACCATTTTTTAAAAATTGTTCCTAAATAAATGTCCATCGTTGAACTTAATCCTCGTCAATAATCATTTTCTTGTTTACACTTGTACTCGTAATTGTATATGGTTAGAGCATTACGGGTAGTTGTCTATATTGCTAAAAAAGTTCGTAGATGTGTCAATGTCAACTTTCTTAAATTTCCCTTAAAAGTCTGAAATGGACATTAATATAGAGATGGAGGGAGTAATATTTACCAAATTAATTAGTGGGTTTGGGAGCTCTGTTTCACTAATATTACTTGTACGCATGATTCTCTTCTCTTGCCACCTGTGTATATTTAGTAGATTATTTTTCAATGTGATTTATGGGTTTAGAAGATTCATAGTACACCCACTTATATTAACAATTAGTCCATGCATTGCTTCGTATGGTCTTTTTGGGAGATTTTACATGAGAAGGCCAATGAATGGGTTGTCACAGATGTGCTTAGGTGTTTAATGTGTACTAAAGTAATCTTGCGGGATTTAAAACTTTTGTTCTCCCTCACTTGTAAGATACTAGGAGATTATTCATAAGCAGTAGTATTTAATAGGACGGAATCTTGAAGAACTAGTCTATGTTCCTGCTTTTCCATTAGTTTTATCTCAGTTTTTTCTTTAGAAGGAAGAGCGTGATACCCCGCGAAGAGTACAATAGATGCAATTGGACTGTAGCTGATGTGAACTTTATTGCTGCATGAGGGGCGTGCCCTTGTTTCCAATAGTTAGTTATTGTTGATATCAAGTTGAGATTCTGCGAGATTGAAGATATGAGTGCATACATCGTTTATTTGTGATGACTTTCTTAAGTTGATAACAAACTATAAAAATTGATGGGTTAATTTCATGTGGATTTTTAAATGATAAATTCTGTTATTACATTTTCAATATACTGTTGGTATCACTTTTATATTTCCCTTCTATTCCTCTATTGAAGCTATTGTTTCATAATTGCTTCCCAAGTATGGTACGCTGTAAAAGGGTTTAGTGCCTATGGCGTGGATATCATGTTTTGACTCATTCGGTGCAGGTCAATATCTGGAATTACGCTGACCGCAAACTTTTGCATTCTCTTGACACTGGTCATACTGCCAATATATTCTGTACAAAGTTTGTTCCTGAAACTTCAGATGAGCTAGTTGTCTCTGGGGCGGGAGATGCTGAAGTATTTCTACCATTTGCTCTTCGTTTAATAGTTGTAAATAGCCTACTTATGCTTGCTGATTTTTTCAATTTATTACTTGGTAGGTACGACTATTCAATTTGTCTCGTTCAGGAGGTAGGGAGCTAGAAGATGGTGCAATTGCTCCATTAGCGCTCTTCCGATGCCACACAAAGAGAGTAAAGAAACTAGCTGTAAGATCTCATTAGGTTATCTTCTAAGTGGATTGTTGTTTTTTAGACATGGTTATCGAGTCATACTTGCCCTTATCAGTTTTCTAGGGCACTTGATCGTAAGAAAGATCGGTTAAATTTAATCAGTGTAATTGTGAATATTTCGGTTATCCGAAATATTCACAATTTTTCAACGGCTAAGAAAAATTGTGAATATTTCGGATAACCAATTTGGATTTATGCCCGGCAGATCGACTATGGACGCAATCTATCTTATGAGACAAATCATGGAGAAATATCGAGATAAAAAGAAAGATTTGCATATGGTTTTCATTGATTTGGAGAAGGCGTATGATAAAGTGCTAAGAGAGGTACTTTGGTGGGCTTTAGTAAAGAAAGGCGTTTCAAAGAAATATATTGATATTATCAAGGACATGTATAATGGAGTTAGTACTAGTGTACGGACAAGCTGTCGCGCCCCGAGTCCCGAGGCCCTATTTGGTACCTCGAACCAGGTGCGTGAACCCTGAAATAAAACGGACATGACGCTTGCTAAAATTATCATTATCCATAAACCTGAATAATACACGAGCTACACTTGCTCGACAACAGAATACTAAAAATTGACATAACCGCCTTTACTTTTTAAACATCTAAACCAACTAGAGTTATGAAAAACTCTAGACACGCCTGGCAACAAAGGCCGGCACCAAAATAATAAGAACCACTTTATTACAGGCACAAAACTCATCTACCCAAATTTACAGAGTTTATATAACCCAGTAAAACCATCGTCCTCACGAAAATAAACATACATAAGCTCAATAGAGCAACTACCCATAAAAGCAACAATCTTGGGGCCTCTGTTGGTGTCATATAAGTATGTCTTTTCAGGTCGGCGATTCCCATCGCTATAGACCTGCGCGATCTTTGTGAAGATCCCCGCTAAGTTGTACCTTACTGACGATCTTCCTTGCCTGAAAACTAAGGAAAACAAATAAACAAAGAACGGGCTGAGATAAATCTCAGTAAGTTACTAATGTAGCTACATGGCATAATATCATGCATATTAACTGAATAACTGAACCATATAACAGCATAACTGAACAACAGATATTACACAACAAATGAGAGGCTCCCTATCGCCAACCGTCCCATACCGGTTGGAAATAACGACCAACTCATCATGCAGCACACAAGACTGAAATAAACACATAACAAAGGATACTGAGCCAAGGTTCTCCCAAAGGATATAACAATCTGAACAACATCAACAGAGCCGCATCGAAGAGCAGCATCAACAAGGAAGCATCAAAGAGCTGAAGCAGGGGTTCCGGAACCAAACAATAACAAGAACAACGGTGGGAAAATGACACAAAGTCATAACCCTAAAACGTGTAGCTAGAATACTCACACAAGGGAGCTAGCTCATCCCAACCACACCATCAGGAAGGGGTAAAAAGGGGTTACCAGTGAAGAACATTATAATGAACTTGGCTCGAGTGCCATTATAATATCCATCACTGCCCGACTCAACCAAGTAAGACCAGCTGGACTTTAAACGAAAGCACAATCAGTATATGATTCCAAAATAGGGAATCATACTAAGTACATCATAAAGATGATAAACTGCTCATAAAGAGCCCAACAAACAAGTGCGCTAAAAACATTTCTCAAACAAAGGATTTCAAAGTAGGAAATCCCACAAAATCATCATAAAGATGTAACAACACCAAAATGAACCCATACGGTTACCAATTTCCGACTTGATAAAAAACGAACCATTCCTTTTAACGTAAGACTCCAAAGCAGGAAATCCGAACAATACCACATTACGGATGTTAAACAAAACCATATCATACTTAGTCACAAATACACCCCGAGTATTTACAGTCGAACATTTCCTATGAGTTACTCATAAATAGTACGATGACTATGAACTCAACCATTTCTTTACATTTAGGATTCCCAAATAGGGAATCCAAATAAATACACCATCAAGATGCTAAACAAATCCGTAGGCATTTAACCACCATTTCACACCTTACACCCGTTCATAATCGAACCAATTCCTAACACCCTTGTGTTCCACAACGCCTATCTATGTACCCTAGAATAGGACTCAAGACCTGAACATAAAATGAATCCTAAATCATTTAAATTGGAACACATCAGTTTTTCCAGCAGACTGTGCGGTCGCCCACAACAGTCTGTGCGGTCGCCCAAATACACTCTCCCAGGCTCAAAAACTTTTCAGATAGAATGGGCGGTCGCCTGCCCTATTTGGGCGGCCGCCCACACACCTCCGCCAGTCAAAAACTAATTCTTTTATACTCCTTTTGTTTCACCGTCTCAAAAGTACTATTACAACTTCCCCCAAATATTTATTTAACATTCTAACTCTAATTCACCGTCTCAAAAGTACTATTACAACTTTCCCCAAATATTTATTTAACATTCCAACTCTAATTCACCGTTTCAAAAGTACTATTACAACTTCCCCAAAATATTTATTTAAGCCAATTAACTTAATTTAAAATGTGCATAATATCACATAATACCAAAATGTATAATTAACCTCCATACTACCCATTAAGCAATAATTTCCAGAAAAGTATCATATATAATATGTATGAACATTTTTAATATAAAAGGGGGAATAGTAACTTACCTACTACGGGGAAAGTATCGATGAAAATAAATTCTATTCGGCTAGAAACGACCTATTCAACGCCCTGAACATTTTGGTGAAGTCGGATTTCAGAACGGAGGATTAATTGATAGTAAGAAAATTAAAATAAGAAACTTACCTTCTTCATCTTCATGAACAGAGAGAGAAAGAATTTGGGAAAGTGAGTGTGTGAGTGTGAATGTATCCGCAGAGAGAGAGAGAGAGAGGGAAAGAAAGAGGATATTTTTATCATTTATGCTTTTAGAAATTTCCACTTAAGCCCTCCAAGTTTAACTAATTACACTTAACCACCAAGGTTTCAACTTTAACACTTAACCCCCCTTATCATTATTTATAATTACTAACTCAACTATTTTAACTTCTACTCATGCTAGTTAATCATTTTGCAACTCAAATACTTTTATTAAATATTTTAATAGATCAAGTAAGTCTTTTAAAATAATCAAACTAACACAAATTAAATTATAAAATAATATTCTGCGTAAAATTTATATGAAATTGGGACGGGTCTTCACACAAGCGTTGGGAAGACAGAAGAGTTCCCTATCACGATTGGAGTGCATCAAGGCTCTGCACTTAGTCCCTTTCTCTTTGCCCTGATAATGGACGAAGTGACGACGTCAATCCAAGATGATATTCCATGGTGTATGTTGTTCGCAGATGATATTGTGCTGATTGATGAGACAAAAGAAGGTGTTGAAAGTAAATTGGAGTTGTGGAGACACACTTTGGAATCTCGAGGTTTTAGGTTAAGCAGAAGCAAGACTGAATATATGGAGTGTAAATTTAGCAAAGTTGGAAGCAGAGAGGCAGGAGTGATCACATTCGATGGAAAGATTGTCCAAGCTTCCGAGTTCTTTCGCTATCTTGGATCTATTATCCAAAAAGATGGAGAATTGGATGGAGATGTGGCTCATAGGATTAAAGCAGGTTGGTTGAAGTGGAAGAGTGCCACAGGGTTTCTTTGTGATCGTGGCATGCCAAATAGATTAAAGGGAAAATTCTATCGTACGGCAATTAGGCCTGCACTGCTTTATGGCACTGAATGTTGGGCCGTGAAACAGTGTCATATTCATAAGATGAATGTAGCGGAGATGCGTATGCTACGATGGATGTGTGGGCATACAAGTAAAGATCGATTGAGAAATGAGGTGATCAGGAGTAAAGTAGGAGTTGCGCCTATTGAGGATAAAATGAGGGAGCATCGTCTAAGGTGGTTTGATCATGTGAGACGGAGACCGAGTGATGCACCGATTAGGAGGCCTGAAGAGTGGAGAAGTGATAAAATGGCGAGGGGTAGGGGAAGACCCAAGCAAACTTGGATTAAGGTGATTGAAAATGATATGAGTTTACTCGGAGTGGATGAAGATGTGGCGTTGAAGAGGCCGGAGTGGAGGGCGAAAATTCATGTGAATGATGGGAGTTGATCATACTTTTTATTATTATTATTTATTTATTTATTTATTTATTATTTATTTATTTATTTTATTTTATTTTCTCCATCCTTTTCCTCTCTTTCTCTCTCTCTCTCTCGCTCTCTCTTCCTTTTATCACGATGACATATGAGGATTCATGTTAGCCGACCCCAAATTATTTTGGGACTAAGGCTTTGTTGTTGTTGTTGTTGTAATTAATGATCGGTGAAAACTTGGTGCTGCACATCATTAGAAGGTGTTTAAACTTGCGACTAAAAAAATCTGTAAACCTAATCAAGGCGGTGTCCTTGTCTGATTAAATTAGGGATTAACTAATAAATAAAAGAAAAGCCTGAACTACAAGTAGTAGTTTATTTATTGTCAAATTATATTCTTCTTTCGTATCTGCCACGTGATGCTGTTACTCATTGTTTATGTTGGTCTGTTCTTTTCGTGGACTGGAGATGTCGGTGAAATTATTTACTTGAAAACTTTAGGTAGTGTGACAGTGAAATTGGAAAAGACATGAAAAACACAAACTGGGTAATAAGTGTTTATGAAAGGAAAACAAAGAATAATAGTCCGAAAAGTATGTGGCGAGTGTAGTTCAAAAATTAAAAAACTTTTGATAACTATAAACAACTTCAAATACAAACAATTCTATTCAAATTTTGGTTAGTGGAAAATGGAAAACCCAAGATTTTTAGATTCTGTATGTCTTATTACATTTGTTCTTCTTAAACTATAATCTAGGTTATGATGATAGCATAAAGTAACTATCTTTAGGATTCCACTGGAAGATACTCCTTTGTCCCGAGGAATAGTCTCACCTTCTATACCCCCCTAACCGACCAAAAAAAACAACAACAAAAGGCGTGCGCTGTTAATTTTTTTTTATGCCACCGAGTGTTGGGATGTGAAACAATGTCATGCTCATAAGATTAATGGGATGGAGATGCATATGCTATGGTGGATGTGCGGTCATACAAGACGAGATCAGTTGAGGATGAGGTGATTCTGGAGAAAGTAGGAGTTGCCTTCATTAAAGATAAGTTGGTGGAGAATCGCTTAAGGTCGTTTTGCTATGTGAGACAGAGAAAGTAGGAGTTCCATTCATTGAGACGTCCAAACTACCCCTTTTCTTTCTATAAGTAACTATACATAGGTTGTCTAAAGTACTTGTTGGTTCTGATGTAGGATAATGAACGGTAGATAACTTGCGGGTATAAGGAAAATTGAGCCGATTGATTTCTTAAAACTCACAAAACAAGCGACACTATTTCAGGAATGGAGTAGTGAACTGCTATGCTTGTCCTAGGATTTTTTTTTCTTTAAATATGTTTGACTGTGGCTCGGCAATATGGTAGGATGGTCTTCCATCTCGACATGTCGGTGCAGTGTCCCAATACAAAATCTCAAGCAAAACCTTTTTGTAGTGAATGTAACAATTCGTTTGATGCCTTTGTCCTAGTCTTGTTTTGGTCAGAAGTTCTTAACATCATGCGAAATGGATATGCCATTTCATCTTTAGAAACTCTAATTCAATTGTCTTCTTTGTGCCACTGTTGTTCTGTTTTTAGGTGGAAGTTGGAAACCCCAATATGGTGTGGAGTGCTAGTGAGGATGGAACTTTGAGGCAGCATGACTTTCGGGAGGCCACTTCTTGTCCGCCTGCTGGTTCTTCCCCCCAAGAGTGTCGCAATGTATTAGTAAGTGTAACTTTATTTGTCTCACTGATGTGTCGCACTGATGTGTTTATGCCTTAATTTTCATGCCATTTTGGACCATATTTTTTATGTCGTATATTTATGCCAAATTATATGCTATATTTTTATGGTCAATTTTTAGTCGTATTTTGCTAATGTCGAAAGTACCAATAAATTTAATAAAGAACAAAAATGATTTTGATATCTTTTGTTGGAGAAGATAATTTGGTACCTTCTGAATAGTGACCCAACAAAGGTGAGGGTGTGGACCACAACCAATATTCTATGATTTATGTAATGGCGTATATTCTAAAATCTTAGTCTACTATGTATTACAAATATAAATTTTAGATGAAGCATCCTCTTGCCCTTGCTGAAGTTTTGGGACCTTTTTAGCCATATCCATTTATATTTGAATTGGAAAATTAGCAAACCTGATCATCTTTTATGTACGTGCATCTGATCCTTTTTTCGGAGTCCGGATTACATTGTCTCCATATGAGATTAATGCGCTAAAGTTTTTATTGCCTTGGTATTTCTTGACTTACAAGGATTTAGTTTCCTCATATTTGAACAAATACCTTCACGTGCAGCTTGTGTTTAACCTAACAATATGGATATGTTGTTGGGCTACTTGGGGCAAGAACCCGGACTGTTGTGCTTGCATGTTCGAGGGAGGACTTCTAATTTTAGCGAGCGAGCACATCTCATCTACAAGCTTGAGCTGTTAGAGAGCGGGCCCAACAATTTATGTTAAGTGTGGACAGTGCCAATAAAAGGGTTGAGAAAACAGAAATGCAAAAAGAAATCTCAACCGGCTCTTGTTTGGAAGTAATCCTTCTTGACACAGTAGTGTTTCTATAACCATGGGCCCTGATTTTGAATTAACTTATTACTAGTCTTTCTTTTAGTTAAAGACCTAAAACTTGTTAGATGTATTCAAGTTTATTGGGTTTCTTTGTTTGGTTATGAAAGACTCATTATTATATTGGAAAATGTGTATCTCATAATATTGTTTTCGTAAGTACCTTTGTTACCTGAACTTATCTGCTTTCATATTATTTTTCTTTTCACATGTTTAGTACTTGATGCCAGCTTGACTTGCGGTGTGGAGCAAAGAAGTCGTTAGCTGATCCTCCTAGGCAGTGCCTTGCTTTGAAGTCCTTCGATATTAGTTCCTATCGATCTCATTTGCTCCTCGTTGGTGGGAGGTATTAACTTTGCTCATGTGACTTGCACAAGTACGTTTCCTTCTTCTCTCCATTGATTTATTTCCTTTGATGCTTGCAGTGATGCATTCGCTCGCTTATATGATAGACGGATGCTCCCACCACTTTCATCTTGTCGGACAAAGTTATCCCCACCACCATGTGTCGACTACTTTTGCCCAGTGCATCTTTCTACTAGTGTTAGTCGAACTTTTCTTTTGCAAATAGTTTTATACTCCGGCTATGTTTTCTATCACACGTGTGCTTGCTATCGTAAACGTTGTTGCTTGACTACATATCAATTAATCGTAATGATCTTGATTGTCAGTTACATACATAGATAGTTATTTATTTGTTTATATAGACTAATGAAATGCATACATGATCTGAGTCAACCTTACAAGAGGATAAGTGTCAATAGGATCCTTGATTGCACGATAATCCCTCTCATCAAAGAAATCACACCGACCTCTCGTGAGTGTTGTTGTACCGAATATTTTGTTTTATTTTTGAAGTTTGTAATATATATCTCCACATACTTTACCGACTACTATAACTATGTAGTTGAATAGTTGGGATTTTCACTCTCTCTCATTCCATGATCACTTTTTTGCTCCTAGTTTGTTTCCAACTTCGACTATCCCAATCAACTTTTTTTGCTACTGGTTTTGGACCTTCAAATATATTTATTCGGCAATGGATTATGTTTTGACGGAATGTGTATGGGTTGAGATAGTTTTAGCTGTCCCCCGTTTTTGCTGTTGATAAATTGTGATTTTCTCTTTCACTGGGCATTGTCATTTTTCAGTCAAACTGTTGTGGATGGTCCAGAAATGAGGAATTTCCACTAATTTCTCTAATTCTTTATTTTTCTCGATCAATAACTTGTAAGAAAAATCTAAGGTTCTCATCCATGTTCCTTTTTTTTTGAATGAGCTCATTCCAGTGATGGAGCCGTCAATTTTTAATAGATTTTAGTCATGTGATGGCACGTGCTAACACCTGTTACATTGACTGTCTACTATCGTTGTTAACCCAAATTTAACGCCTAGTTTGGATGTTAAATTTAAAACCCAAATATATCAAGGCCATCTCCACCGCACCGCACCCCACCCCAACCTACTAGCTTGAAACCCTACCACCAAACTCACTGACAAAAGTTGTTGCTACTCAATCTCAAGTTTTCAGTAATCCTATCCATCAGATAATAACAAACAAATTGATTATTTGATTAAACCTTCCTATCAAAAAAAAAAAAAAAAGATTAAACCCTTGCAAAAAGATTTGGGCAAAATCAGTTGCATAATAACAGAGCGGAATAAGCGAAGGCTTTGGTGAACAACGATTGGTTTGGTCACGAAGAGTTAGAGATAAGCAGCCGGTGATTCGGTTAGATACGGTGTTGGCAGGTGGAGATCTGCAAATCAAGTCGGTGTTTCCATATGTTTGAAGAGAGAAGATGGATTTGAGGAAACAATATTATTGGGGGGGGGGGGGAGTGGGGGTTGGAGTCAGAGGAGGCGAGAGGGGGACAATTCGGGGAGGGGCGGTGGGGGAAGAGTTGTGGGTGGAGAAGAAAAAGAGTTGATGGCTTGGTTGCTTTTGGGTGGCCAGTCAAGTTATCAGGATTCCCTTTTTTGCTTGTTCTGTTTCTCTCTTGTGGATTATAACGAGATTCATTAAATATTTAAGTGTTGTTAGTCGCATGCCATCACGTGAGTTAAATCATCATGTGACTAAAGCCCTTTAAATATTCGACTTAAATATACGATGACTTTGTCAACGAAGTGAGAACATTCCAAAATATGGAACATGGATGAGAACATTAGATTATTTTTTATGGGTGACCACCTTTGAAAAACCGGTATTGTTAAGTGACCAAAATAGGGGTTTTTCCTATACTACCAAGCAGTTGTTTTCTTGTCTGTGACGACTTTGATACTGGAATGTGATCCGTTGACCTGCAAATTTCAGGTCTATATTTGATTAAATATTGTCCTTTTTCATTTTCATCTCTCTTTTGGATATGGCTACGTGTAAGTCCGGAAATGTTTGCTTCTCTCTCTCTCTCTCCATCTTTCCTTTTCTCTCATTGGTATAGTTATTTCACCCCTTTGAATTTAAGCTGTCTAATCCTATTCTGCATGCGTTCGGTCTTAAATTTAGTTATGCATCATATCTAGCTTGTAACACTATGGCAGCTCATCTTGTAAATGTTATCTAAAAAACCTGTCAGGTGTGTGTTTTATCGCATTATCAGTGGCACCCGCATTAGACTTAGCTTGTTTGCATGTCCACCTGTTTCATCATATTGGGCATGATTTATTGAAGTTTCCAATATCTCTCCTGAACTGTTTGGTCTTGTTAGGAATGATCATGTTACCCAAACCCCAAAAGTGGGTCAATAGTGACCTGTTACATCTCTAATCAATGTCTTTGGACCGCAAATTTGACCCATTCTTGACTCTACGGTGGAACTTGACTGTGGATTCACCAGCTCCCTTTTTCTCTATGCTCACTTTGAACGAAAAAACTATGTTGGTTACAATTTGTATTTATCCATAGATATGCTTCTCCACTTTCTAAAAATGAAATAATTGTTTATTTTAGTTTTCTACTTTAGCCCTAATTAATTGCATAATTTTGCGTGCATTGTGACTCATATAATTAGCAACAAAAGTAATGTTATAATATTTAACAGGGGCAATTCTCGAATAATCAACCTCTATTAATGATTTTTTGTATTATGTTGGAAAGGTCAACCATGACAGCCTTTTTTTGTTTCTTTTTGGGGATGGAGTATTTTGTGTTTTCTTTTTCTTCTCTTTTTAACTGTTGTAGGAATTGCCTTTCGGATATTGTTGCCCTATCATTTCGGTTCTCGTAGTGATCTGGGCTAGGATTTAAAAGATTAGATTTGGTGCGAGTATTACTGAGCAGTTCAATGCCTAATGAGATACTTGTTTTTCTGTTGAGAGGTGGTTGACTTCATTGGTCAACTGCCTTTGTTCTTGTCGATATGTCCTCTATAAATGCATCATCGTTTTATATAAAAAGTAAATAGATAAATAAACTTAGAAATTATTACTTTTCAAGTGCATTATTGATTTTTTGTGATTGTTCCTGTGTTTTCTTGCTTTCCTAGTTGGGGAACACTATAAGATGATCTAAACTTTGTGTTTATCCTGGATAGGGACGGTCTCCGTTGCACTTAACTCATGTCACGTTCAGTCCAGATGGAGAAGAAGTTCTCCTTAGCTATAGTGGAGAGCACGTCTATTTGATGGATGTGAACCCTGGTAATTCTTTATCGTCCATACAACTTTGATTGTTTTAAATCGTTATACCTTTAATGTGTTGCTTTGCTGTCAAGTAGAAAATTTTGCATGAAACGATGGGAAAATAATCTTCTTAAGAAACAAAATGTAAAAAGGTCGTTTATTGGTGTAAAATTTATGGTGAGATCTATTGTGATAGAATACTAAAGTATGATTACTGTACCACTGTTGTGACACTTCTCCCTGCAGCATTTCATACGCCCCGAATGCAGGTCATCCATATGTTTTGAGGGCCATGTTAAAGGTATGTCCTTAAAATAAGAGAGAAGTTAACTATTAAAATACCAAAATACAGTTTCAGATCATAAGATTATTACTCCCTCCGTCCCACCCGAATTAGGATATTTGGGTTGGGCACGGGGATTAAGGAAAAAGTGTTAGTGGAGTAGGTGTTATGAGTATGAAAAGTGAAGTAGGAGAGAGAAAGTGGGGTAGAGAATAATGAGTGGAAAGTTGTTGTGAGTGTGAATGTGGGTCCCATAAATAAAACACTTCCATTTTTGGGTTGTCCTAATTCGAATGGGACATCCAAAATGGAAATTTGTCCTAATTCGAGTGAGACTGAGGGAGTATATTAACCACGGGTGTGATGTGTACCACGACACGTTTTGATGGTCGAATCTTGGGATGCGCACTGGACAGTAACATACAAGACATGTCAAGCTATGACACCACTTGACTGTTGCTTCCAGTAAACATGTCAATTAGTTAACTATCGATAGGTATAAATATAACAATTAGGATAGAGATTTTTTGGAGTAAATGAAGGAGTTATCTTTGGAAGGTACAAGCAGAGTATAGTGATAATAACTGAACGGAATAATGGCAGGTCCCAAAATTTGAGGCCTGTGCGGTCGCTCACCTCACTCCCTCAGGGAGCCATGCTTAATGGATGCTCCATTGTTTTCCTGAAATCAGACTGTTTAAGCAGATATAAATGAGAATACGAAGATGGAGACACAGTAAAACCAGGAAAGATAAATTTCAAAATGCATGAGATTATAAAAGTTGCCCTATAAGGATATGAAATGTGAGAAAATAGGTGATATGGTTTAGGCATATACACTGTAGTCCATTAAGGGAACCATGAAGTTTGATGGTGGCAATATTAACAACCAGGTTCAAGCTATGCTAGAGGTAAAGGGAGACTAAAACAATCTTGGACGACATTGAGCTAAAAGAAGAATTAAACGAGCATGGCTTCCATCATAATTGGCTATTAACAAAACTGCGTAAGAGGATTCTGTTGCCCCCATATTTTGGCATGGATTTGAATATACATTAACAAAGTTTTGCGTTGTAATAGCGATATGATTCATACATGAAGAAACATTTCGTGCGTGTAATTTCTCAATTTATTTATTTTTAATACGTCCGAGCGCAAATGATAGTTTTATTAGACCTTTCGATTTGTTTCAAAAAGCTTGTATCCAAGAAAAAGGTATAATACTTTGTGCAACTCAAAGGAGGTACAAACATGTAAAACTACAATATTGAAAAGTTAGACTTGTCAATGCTTATTTAGCGTGTATAATCTGTATTGTTGCAACTACTTGGATCTGTGCCATGTTACCCAAAAATGTGGACTTGAGTTGTTGTTGTTGTTTTTTTTTTTTTTTTTTTTGCGTGCAAGGGGATTTTGTTTCAGATTATATTCGAGTGTATTGTGAACCCCCTGTACCCCCACCCAAAAAAAATCAAAAGAGATAATCCTAAGTGCTCATTTTGTAGGAAACAATCTGTCGGTTCAATGATGTTTTTATTTCAATTGTTATCTCATGATATATAAAAGTCTAGAAAAGAATCCTTATTCCTTGTGAAACAAAAACTAGAAAGAAAAAGGAAATTTTTTGCAGAAACATTTCATGTTGCTGATAGGGGTTTGATCCTACTAATCATATGCCAGTTCTTTGTTTTTGTTGTTATTTTTTATGACTGTAACACACATGTTATTGATTACTGTTATTCACGAGTTTGTAGCTCATGGACCTGCTATGCGGTATACACCAGAAGATGCTTCAAAGCTTTATAGCCTTAGTCCTGTATTAAACAAGTTAGAGGTGAAATCTCCAGTTGCAGATTTGTACCCAATTGGCTTTCCGGCAAAAAGAAACCTTCCTGTCCAGGTGAACATCTTTGTTTTTGTACATGTCATTTCCATAAACTACTCAACCTTGCATCAACTTGTATCCTATGTATGACTTGGAATCTGATGATGTTGTCACAGCTTAATAGATGTCGGAAACTTCTCCAGATGGCAGAAAAATCCTTAAACGATGGTGCAAATTATTATGATGGTGTTGAGGCTTGCAATGAGGTTTTGGATAGATATGGTCATGTGATTGGGCCTACGCTAATGCATGAATGCCTGTGTACACGGGCAGCCTTGTTCCTTAAGGTTTCTGATAGTATTAACTTAATGAATGGTCATAGGTGGAATCGTGATGTAAGTTTTGACACTTGTGTATTTTCTTCTTTCCAGCGAAAGTGGAAAAATGATACTCATATGGCTGTAAGAGATTGTCAAAGAGCTAGGAAGATTGACTATGGTTCATTTCGAGCTCTTCTATCCATGGCTAAAGCTTTGTCAGAGGTTAGCCGCTGTATCTTATAAGTACCAACCCCTTTATTATACTATAATATTGAGTTAGAGAGTTTACAGATCGCATCTACTCGAGTGCATGAAGGCCAATTATTGTTTGCGAACATGAAGATCAAAGATTATTCGAGAGCATATGTTATAAATTTCAATGAACGTGGAAATTACCTCTTAAAACAATTGTGGTACCCTTCATTTTCGTGAGAGAGTTGTGATAAATTCTGCATATTTATCTTTTATTTGATTTTCCGTTTCTAGTTAAGCAAGCATAAAGAAGCTCTAGACTTTGCTGTAGCTGCTCACACTTTGGCACCCTCTGATCCCGAAGTTGTAGATTTGTTGGAGAGCATAAGAAAGCAGAATGCTGCAGGTTAGTGCCATTTGATAAATATATCTTGTACATCTTTTTTCTTTTGCGTTTTGTTAATTGGGTCATAGTAACATGTACCCTGAGGCACTTTTTAATCAGTCAAGATTTAAATTTCTGTCTCGAAATTCGCTAGTGGCATAAAAAAAAGCTTCAATGCTTTTAGGGAGAATCTCATGCAAAATTAATTCCATCTTCGAAGCTTTAGAGAGAATGTAACATCCCAAACTTTTAAACAATAAAATATCATCTTTATTCAAATATAAAATCCCCAAAATAAAACCCAGTATCTCAACGGCTAGTACATCCTAACCATAATTCAAATAATGCGGAAAATAACTGTCTTTCAACCTTAACGGCTAGTACAATCCACTAGCTTAATCAACTAAACATTAAGGAAATACTTCAATCTTCTTAAATGCGCCGCCATCCTCGCGACAAATCCTTCACCTACTCATTACCTAGGAGGGGAAAAGAAATGGAATGGGTGAGCGAACAATGCTCAGTAAGTTCATACGGGATCTTTTCGGGTACTAGGAAGAGATGACCGAAAGAACGGAGCCAAACAATTACTTTCAATGAAAGACTAATCATCAATAAATCTAACTGTAATACTTTCAAAATACAGTTACAAATACTTAAAGAGAAATTCTGGCACTATCACAAGAACAAGAAACAATCAAGGATTCATCTTCAAGAAATCCGTCAATTTCCAAAGTCAATTTACTTACACCTTTTCAGGGTGTTCTTAACATAAGAAACCTTACACCTTTTCAGGGTGCTTCCTTACGTCATACCTGATATATCATGATAATCAACACTACTTTTCAGGTAGTAATAAAGCCCAAGTCCTTTTCAATCAGACAAGGTTAAGTTCAATTATATCCTTTTCAACCGGACCATTTAACTACATCCGTTTCATTTAGACATAGCTATTTACATACGAGGTGTCCCATAGTACAAGAACACATTAAGCAAATTTCAAAACTTAGATACACCTTGAACAAGATACACATCAAGGGTAAGATTCATCAAAGAACGATCATACGAGGATCATTTAAAAACACTACCTGCCACGTGGTAGCCCGTATACTTTTAAAAACATGGAATCCTAACTCAAAGGATTGAAACCCAAATGTCTAAAGAACGTAATCCCTTACCTTGGGTTACTTTGCGCCTCCTCGCAATTCTTCTTGCTAGGGGTGAGGAAAAAAACTTAAAAAAACCAAAAAAACCAATAAAACCGAAAAACCGGACCGAAAAAACCGGTCCAATAAGCTATTGGTTAGGACCGGTTTCTAAAAATTACAAAACCGAAATTAGTGGTTCGGTTTAGGTTTCCAGCTTGTTAAAACCGATAAGAAACCGAACCGAACCGATAACCTAAAACTATGTCGTTTTATTCCTAGCTTATTATTTGAATTAATAGTTGTAAACTTTAATTTGTAGTTTTTGGCGCAGGTAGTATGGCCCATTGGCCCAATTCATACTTCAACCAGAAATGTGTCTTATTTGACCTTATTATTTATTATGTGCAATTTGGGCCTCATTTGAATGTAGCCCATTAAGGCGGCCCAACAAACCCACAACCCAACGGTCCATTCTATTGGTTTGACACCGAATCAAACCAATATCACACCGAAACCGAACAAACCGAACCATTAAGAAACCGAAGCTTAATGGTTTTGAATTACATAAACCGATAACTATTGGTTTGGTGTCGGTTTTGGCCTAAAACCGAACCAAACCGACCCGTGCACACCCTACTTCTTGCACAAATCTACAATCATGCAAAAGTCTCAATCTTAGGTACAAGTAACTCTATTTACTTTAAGTACCTTAGTCCTTGTTAATCCATCTTGTTAACCTATGAGTTATTCTAACTCCTTTTATAGGTAACCAATACCCTAATACGGTTACTAAAACACCCTTAGGGTTTCTATTATCAATTCTCAATCTTTACCTTCAATACTACCATTACACACACTAAATACACCTTTTCCAGCACACACACTAAACACACACACATAGCACACGCACACACGGCACACACACACACAACACAAACACACACACACACACACACACACACACATTCTTTCTTCTTCTTATACTCTAACATGCAAACCCTAGTTCATATCATCAATTTAGGGTTTCTAAAATCATTGTTTTCTAATGATTAAATCTATATAGACGAAGAAGAAAAGGTTAAGGAGTTTGGGTTTTACCTTTGTTGATCCAACTCCGGTCTTCTCTCTCTCTTCTTCGATCTCTCTCTCTCGGCCGACTCCCTCTCTCTCCCTTGCCGTTGTTTTCTTTTCTGGTTGGTAAAATAATGAGGCTAGGTTTTAGGGAAAAGTATAAATACTATAGGGTTTCCAATTCCCTAACTAAAAAGGAATTACACCCTTCTCCTTGTTGGGTTTAATAACTTAAGCCCACAACTTAAAAGCCCAACACTCCTCTTTAATTACTTTGGTCCAATTAATAATTAAAGGAGTCTTTAAAATTAACAAAATAGTTAAGGGGGGGGGGGCGGATATTACAGAGAGTGCCTTATGTAACTCGTTTGCATTTTCCTTTTTAATGAATTTGGAGTGTAAGAGGAAGAACACATTGGATGGTTGTGAGTGTGTTAGCTGCATTGTTTTTGTTCTGCAGTGCACATTAGTGTTCTAAAAGACGTCCGCCTAGGCGCTAGGCCTAAGTCCCGCCTAGGATTTTATAACTATTTCTGAGTTCTCGGCGCCGCCTAAGTTCCGTCTAGACCCCGCCTAGTGCTTTTTAGAACCTTGGTGCACAATAGTTCATTTCCTCGTTTTAAGAAATATAAGTTCTGTGATGGAATGTTCCACTAGATCTCTTGAAGTGGGATGTTATGGCACGGAGTGCAGTGATATTAATGATTGTAGTCGTATTATATATTTTGAGTCCCATCGAGAAGCTTACTCTGATTATATGGTTTTAGTGATGGTGTGCAGTGGCCCTTGTTGGACGCCTCTTACGCTTTGGCTCATAAATAATCTTTCACCTTCAGCTGAAGATTACAGTGAGGGAAGGGCAATTCTAAAGCCTAATAGAAAAATTAAGTTTAAATTTATTTAGACGCTAAGATGCTTAAGCAGTCTATTCTGGATTATGGTTGCCAATTCAGTGCGGTGCGGACCCATACTAAGGATCAAATTCAGGAATTACTTATTATGTACTACTCCCTCGTCCCAAAGTAAGGTTCCTACTTGCCTTTTTAGTCCGTCCCTGAGTTAGATTCCCTCCATAAAACGGCAAATAGTGAATAGTGGTGTCGACACTTTTATCCTTATAAAGTTGCTCTATTTACAACAAAACCAACCCAATTGCAATTGTTTATTATTTTTTACACTCTCTCTCCTCTAATCTTGCATCTACTTTCATTTTTTTTTTACATTCTCTCTCCTCTAATCTTCTACCCACTTTCAATTGTTCAATCATTTTCTTCTCCACGTACAATTGTTTATTCAATTTTTCTTAATAAGCATGCAATCCCAGAGTAGGGTGTGGTATCCCACATCGGTGGGGTACAATTAGTTGGAGTGGTACTTAAGGTACCACCAGTTACCAATGAATACCAATACATCCATGGATTTTTGGGTGGGCCTGTGGTAAGCCAAGTGGACCCAAGATATTTGTATTCATTGGGCCAATTGCGTGGTACTTGTGTAACGGGTCGTGCTTGCATGCTCGGGTCGTTACAAATGGTATCAGAGCGAGTCCCGGCCGGAAGTGTGGAGCAAAGTGCTGTGCGGAACAAAGTGCACACTGCAGAGTCGGTGGGAGTCACCTCTTGAATCCATACGAGCGACCTCTTGAGTCCAACACTGCCCGGGGTTCCGATCCAAGTGGGTCTTGCCGGGGACGGCAAGGATCCAATGTTGGGAGATTGTGGTATCCCACATTGGTGGGGTACAATTAGTTGGAGTGGTAATTAAGGTACCACCAGTTACCAATGAATACCAATACGTCGATGGATTTTTGGGTGGGCCTGTGGTAAGCGAAGTGGACCCAAGATATTTGTATTCATTGGGCCAATTGCGTGGTACTTGTGTAACGGGTCGGGCTTGCATGCTCGGGTCGTTACATAGGGACCTTACTCTGGGACAGATGGAGTAGTATTTATGGCTCCCTTTTCATTAGTTTAGTATCCTGGGCAAATCTTTTTTTGGGTATAGGTAATCTTCGATATTCTGGTGCGAGTAGAAATAGTTATTAAACCATGAGAACGAGGGACATGGAATATTGATATGTTCTTGTATCGCTGTGTGTTTTCTGGCAATTGAGTGCTCATTAAATCGAGTATGAGGCTTGGAAGAGTGAACTAAATGGCGTTACCTTTCAAGGCTCCTTGTTTAGCATATATCGGCTCTCGTCGATGGAATGCGAAGGAACCTCAGATAGGCATTTTCTTTACTGATCAAAATTGAGTTAGCATGTCCTTCCTGCATCCGTTTGGTATGATAGCCACAGGGTCAAGTGTTACCCTACGAAGTTGCCATGGGAAATTCCAGAAGCCAATCAGTTCATCAATCAGAGAACAAATTTAAAGCAACAGAGAATGAAGCTGGGCGAGTCAGAGATCCCATGTCGAAATTGCTGGTTATTGCTGTGATTCATGTGAGGTTGAAAAGGGTAAAAGAGGACTTGGTATATCCATTACGCCATTTAGGAATTCTTGTGACACGTGCCAGATGAGGGTCAATTTGCTGGTGAAAGTCTATGGCAGTCAGTGTGTCATCGGCTGTCCTGAAAGAGACAGCATGTCAGAGAGATGCATGGTGTTGGGCTTTGTCATGAGGAGTGAGAGAGAGGTCTTTGAAAAGCCGAGGAAGGCTGTTTTTATATGTTAATCCATGTCTTGTTTATGTTCCGTTTAGGTTATTTCCTCATTATGTTGCATTGATAGATTCCTTATCGGTGTGTGTTTATATTTCTAAACCATAACATCATCTTTTTCTATCAAAAATTTATGTTTTAAAGACCAGTGAGGGGAGTCGTCTTCTTTCGAGGGGAGTCGTCTTCTTTCATTTGACCTTCGATTCATAGATTATTATTGAATCAAAACATAACTCAGTTTTTGTCCATCATACTTTGGGACATGTTTCACTTTTCCCATTGAACTTTATTTTTTTCATTTTTGCCATCGTACTACAAACAATGGTTTCATTTTTTTTTTACCCAAATTTGTTATTTTGTACGCAAATTGCTTCATTTTTTACCATTGTACCATAAACACTGGTGTCATTTTATACCCAATATTTTTTTGGTAAAATGACACCATTGTTTGTAGTACGATGGTAAAAATGAAAAACATAAAGTTCGATGGTAAAAGTGAAACATGCCCTAAAGTACAATGGACAAAAACAGAGTTTCCCTTGAATAAAAGACATCAAACTCCTGGCTTCTAAAGCTGAAGTCGTTTTCTTTCGAGGGGAGTCGTCTTCTTTCTTATTTTTTATTTTTTTTTGGTGTTTGGTGTATTGGCAGCTGAAGCTAAGAAAAGTAACAAAGCAAATGATGGAGCTACTACTATATCTGAACCTGGGGCTGGAGCAATTCTATCATGGACTTGCCAATCAGACGCTAGTAGTGACGTTTCACATCCAAGGTCTGACAGGGAAGAGTCTGATTATGATGAGGAGTTGGAGGTGGATTTTGAAACATCGGCATCAGGTGATGAAGGGAATGATGTTGAATCATCTGGACATCATCGAAGCCTACATGTCAGAGTTCGTAAGAGAGGTGATTCAGCTGTTTGTACTGGCAATACAAATGGATCCTGCGATTCTCCCATGTTATCTCCTCAGAACGATAGAACGCCTTTTCAGGTTTACCGTTGCTTCCAATTTTATTTCAATGTAACAATTATTTTGTAGATCTTTATGTTTGTCTCAGTTTTGGGATCACTTTCAGATAATAGTCTGAAGTGTTATAACTTCTGTTCTTACCAGAACACCTTCTTCTTTATTTTAAAGATGTCTGGTTATTTTGTCATGACCATGTTTAAATTAGTAAGGTTTTGATTTAGTTCTACTAATATGAAGTTGCATTTTTTAATTGTCTTAGCGTGAAGTTTCTTTTTTACTGTCTTCAGTTCTGTCTTTGTGGGTTTCAGGGTATCGGAAGGGTGGTGTGGTTTTTCTTTGCTAACATTTAATAGTTCAATGAATGTCCAGTAGAAGTGTTCGATTAGCATTGTAAATCCTTTGTTCTTTAACGATGTAACCACGTGGAAACACTCTTACTTCATCAAATTCATAGAGTGAACTTGGTGGGTCGGCATTTATAGGCTATCAAGTAATGTTTTTAATGTCCCAAAAGTGCAATTTTCATTACAATGGGGTACCTTGCTGAAGTATCTAAATGAAATGCTTGTTTTGGCTTTCTTTTTCGAGCCTGCTTAATCAAGACTTTCGGCACTCTGTTAAACTTTTCGTTCCGAACTTCATAACTGGAGAGTTCTTTTATTGGTCATTTAGCTGTTGATGCAAATCTTATGCTCACTGTTTATACTGCAGCATGAAGTGGCAGTAGATATGAAGCAGAGATACGTTGGCCACTGTAATGTGGGGACAGACATTAAACAGGCTAGCTTTCTTGGCCAAAGAGGTATGCATTAGTCACAACTCAGTTCTATACTTGCAAATCCCAGGGAAGTAGGTTATGAGTCGGATTGTCGTTCGGTAGAATTTTCCTTTTAATCTATGGGACGCCGGGATCACATAGAAAACCTGTGGCACTCGTCCGCTTCAACCAGCCTGTTTTCATTCAATGAGCCACATCTCCATCCTTTTTTGGATAGTAAATCCAAGAGAGCGAAAAAGGTCCGAAACTTGGACAATCTTCCCATCTAAGGTGATCGCCCCTGAAATTCTTTACAATACTGCGCTACCATGGTCGTAAGCACTGAGGCCCATTTGAGTTTAGAGGTTGAGAGAGTGGTAATTGTGTCTTGATATTGCTATGTTCACTGAGTTTGGGATTTTCTTTCTTATGGAGGTTATTGTGAGAAATTGTGAAATTTGGTTGTTCAGTTGGTTCAGTTGAAGTTTAAAGATAGAAGGGCTCGGTTGTAACTGTGAGTAGTTTATAATTTGTAGGTTTGGTGACTGGGGACGTGATGATAGAGTTTAGCCTTATGCGGTGTAACATTGAACCAGTGTTTTATCAACAATCAGGTGTCGGTACATTCTTGTAGGTGTTTGTGATATTGTAATACCAGTGGAGATAGCATGAAAATTCTTGCACTGATGTCTTTTATTCAGTTAAATTCTCAAATGAAGGACTCGAGGAGCTTGCAGTTGATTTTGGGCAATGAAGCTACTCATTCAAAGCAACACATATTTGTTTCCCAAAGGAAGTATGTGCTTAATGTGATTAGTGACACATGGATGTTTGGGTCAAAATCAATAGAGAACCTTGATAAAGGGAAGGAAAACCTGAGCACATTGAGATATGTAGCACATGTATACCGATAAAGTGTGATATCGAACCTTTGATAAAATTTGATGGTGTGGTTGTGGAGAAGACTCTGGGAGGGAACATATAATTTTATTTTATTTTATTTTTCGGTCGTGAATTCACTGTTGAATGGTGGCAGGCCTTGGGGCTACCTCCTATGGCTGCCACTTCCATGTTGAGGGGAAACAAGAGGAAGAGAGGCTTAATCTGTTTTAGGTTTGGATTTTATTCTTTTTCAATTTTTATTGCAGAATCAAGTGCATATCATCATCCTGATCCTTGTTGTTGTATTGGTTGCTCGAATAAAAATAAATGGATTGTAAATGATGGTACGTGTTGGGTGGGGAGTGATATGCATCCTAAACATAGGTGAATCTGTGTATTGTTTAACCTCTACCAGTTGGCTACGGATTAGCCAGTGGTTAAATATAGTCTTAGTTGTATTAGTACTATTAACGTTGAGGGACCTGGTTCAGCGAGGGGAAAAAAGATGATGAAGGGGACCATGTCATCATTACCATATTGTTTATTGCATCATGGTCGTTGACCGGTATTCATTTGTGATTATAAGAAAATTTTCCTATCATGGATGCAACCACAACCCTATTGTTGTCTAACAAGTTCATAGCTTGTATCCCTCCATCCCAAAATTAATGTCCAAAAAACTTTCAAATTCGTTCTTGATGAAGAAGAAATTTGATTTTTTTTTTTTATACATTCATTTTGGGACGGAGGGAGTAGTTGATAAATTCGCCATTTACTAATGCAGGTGAATATGTTGCTAGTGGGAGTGATGATGGTAGATGGTTTATTTGGGAAAAGAAAACCGGTAGACTAATAAAAGTACTTACTGGAGATGAAGCTGGTAATTTTCCTCCTCCCCTCTGCTGTTTCTTTATTCCTAATCCTTCAGGAAAGCTTTAATGTACTACTATATTGTAGTTTCTTCCTCATCTCCTAACTTTTAGATTCCTCCTTCAGTTGTAAACTGTGTGCAGTGTCATCCTTATGATTGTGCTGTGGCTACTAGTGGCATAGATAGCACCATCAAGGTGAGTTGGATGATAGAATATTTTGGAAACAATGAAAACGAATTTGATTATTTGAGTAGATGATGGCATTACCACTTGGTTAATATCCGACAATTTATTTTCAGATTTGGACTCCACTTGATTCAGTTCCATCTGTTATGGTTGACGGACCAACACCTATCGAAACTTCTATAGTTACAGATATCATGCAAAATAACCAGCAGAGGCTGTCTCATAATCGCGAGTCATTGCTGTAAGGATTATCCTTATCATTCTCTTACGTTTTAGTATCCCTCCTTCCCTAAATAAATGTCGCATTTGGCTTGCAATGTTTTTAAGGAATGCGCTTTTACTTGTTTGTGCATTGCTTGTACAATGGTAAAATTGAACCGAGTCTATTGCCATGTTTAGAAATGCGACATTTATTTTGGAACGGACTAAAAAGAAAAGTGTGACATTTATTATGGGACGGATGGAGTACTGTTATTAAGCAAGAGGACTGTGTATGTTGGAATTTCCGACCACTGTTGGTGTCTCCTTGTCTATGAACCCTCATACATGTTGCACTGCTGCTACTTGGGCCATTTATTGGTGCTCATCCAAGTTTTATCTCTCCTACTATTTGTCTCTTTATGTGCGGACTTCTCCCCCAAGCCTCTCTATTTTCCATCATTTCCGATGGAGCCAAAGACTCACTATTTTTTGGCTTGGGAATATGATGGAATAAAGCAAAATGGGTCACTAAACTGTCTGCGCTTCTTTGTGATGAAGCAGCAGTCAGTCCATGCAATTTTCGACGCAATTTTCATCATGGGTCATCTGGAAACAGCCTCTCTGTGCTTTAATAGAGGGGCAAGGCTGCGTACATCCGACCCCCCCTTACCCCACCATAGGTGGGAGCCTTTGCGGCACTGGGGTAATGTTGTTGTTGTTGTTTATGTGGAGACTGCATGTGATTTAAAAAACTAAAGTAGCTATGGAACTAACTATCTGATAAAAAAAGTTTATGATTTTGAAAAAGCTCTGCATTGATACTATTCTTGTTTAAAATAGCAATAAGACGTTTCACTAGTCTTGTAAAGTAGTTGTTTTAAGTATGTTGATGGAAATGCAAGGCGTTTCCCGAAATTCTTAGTAGTCGTCTTCAATTCCAAATTTCCGGGCTAGAAAATGTGCATTCTGCGACCCCATCGGTCATGCAACCTCAGTTGCTTTCAGCTTTTGGTTAGATATGTCTGTTTGTTTCTTTTTCAAAATTAGAGTATATTTTCAGTTTTCAACTTAAGAAAGTTAAGTTTAAAGTGTTAGCAGCATATAAACATAATTACCCTTTGATGATCACATTGTGTCATTGCCCGTGCTAATTAGGCCGCCATAATTGTTGACTAAGGTGATTATAGTAACTTAGTAGAAAATGGATGCTCATTTGGGGACAACATGTTTTTGGAGATATGTACTCATTTTGGGATTATTTATATCTTTGTACATTCTGGGATGAAATTTCCTTGAAAAATATACTCCCTCCGTCCCAATCGAAATAGGATTTTCGGGTTGGGCACGGGGATTAAGGAAAAGTGTTGGTGGAGTAGGTGTTGTGAGTATGAAAAGTGATGTAGGAGTGAGAGAGTGGGGTAGAGAATAATGAGTGGAAAGTTGTTGTGAATGTGAATGTGGGTCCCATAAAATAAAATATTTCCATTTTGGGGTTGCCCTATTTCGAGTGGGACACCCAAAATGGAAGTATGACCTAATTCGAGTGGGACGGAGGGAGTACTTATTTTATAAGGGACAGAGTGTATTTTCTTTCATTTAATGTAATATGTGGCACCTTTGTCGCAGCAACTCAGATTTACATGTTTTTTGCTCCCTCTGACCCGGACTCTCTTTTTTCGTTGTTATTACGAATGAACTTTGGACAATAACTTAAGCTACTTTTAATTATTTTAATGAGCATTTAAAAACTGGTATTGATAGCATTTATTATGGTGCATCAATAACAAGTTGTAAATTTTAATCAGGATAATTAAAAGTGGCCAAAATTATTGCTCAAAGTTCATTCGTGATAAAAACAAAATAAGAGGAACTAACTTTCCGGGACAGAGGGAGTAAAATGCAATCATTTTTTCCCCTAGGGCTGTCATCGTTGATGGTGCAATAATATACATACTCCAGTAGTTCTGACTTCTTCCATGTCTGAACTCTCCTATGCATACTGGTTCTTTGGTCTTGCATCGAGAGTTATGTCCAAGATTACTCAACCATGAATCAATCAACTTATGGGAAAAATTGTATCTACGGTCACCCAACTATATGGGTTGTTTGGATTCAACCACTCAACTTTTTATTTTATTTTATTTTTTGCATTCATGGCACTCAACTATTTTATTGGTGCATTAATGGACTCACTCAAGCTAGCGCTTTCCAGTTCTTCCGTGTCATGCGACATTAAACGTGACCTACTTTTTGGGGCAAAAATGGAACACCATGCCCTCCCCCTCTCCCTCTCCCCAACCACCATCCTTTGTCTCTCCCCAGCCTGCTTCCATTCCCTTCCCCCTGCCTGCCTCTTTACACAATGAGCTCCAAAATGGTGTTTAAATTTTAAACTTTCATGATTTCCTTATTTACCCTTAAAAGTCTAGTCATGACATAGTTGTCAAAGGCGAGAAGCGAGAGGCGGGCGAATAGCACCTGAGCGAGGTGTAGGGACCGCGACCACCACCACCACTCTCCACATTAGTATGATATTGTACGCTTTGGGCCAAGCCCGCACGGATTTGTTTTTGGGCATCCCCCAAAAGGTCTCATACTAATGAAGTGGGTGGGTGCTCTTATATACCTTGCAATTATTTCCTCAATTGCCGATGTGGGACTTTGGGTTGCACCCCAACAATCCTCCCCTCAAACCAAGGACCACACCGCTATGGCCCGCAGTGTTTCCTCTGGCCCATATCGGCGAAAGCTTGTACCAACCGCCCGCGAAACACCATCGCCCTCGATTGCAAAACTCGATTCGCTATGTCGCACAAGGGGAACCCCACCCTATAAAGCACACACACGGTCCACCCGGTCGGGCCCGTCCGAACCATGGCTCTGATACCACTTGTAGGGACCGCTATGATATTGTCCGCTTTGGGCCAAGCCCGAACGGATTTGTTTTTGGGCATCCCCCAAAAGGCCTCATACTAATGAAGTGGGTGGGTGCTCTTATATACCTTGCAATTATTTCCTCAATTGCCGATGTGGAACTTTGGGTTGCACCCCAACACGAGGCGAGAGGCGGGCGACAAAAAAGCGAGCAATGTTGAAAAATAGAAGTTAAAACCAGTAATATATACATATATTCATGTAACGCATAAAAAGATTGTAAACCTTGTTATTAACCAGAATAAAACAGTATAAATATCACAATTCCACATTTAATAATATCATTAACATTAAAACCCCAAAGTATGAATATCAAAACAAAAGGCGCATGAGTACTAGTAGTACTATGTTCAAAATAACTAAGTACTAGACTACTAGTTTGAGAGTGAAATAAACATGAAGTCTTTAACATAATCAGGCATCAAAAAAATCAAGCACTATCATCATCTTCCTAATTGTCCATGTCATGGATTTGTAAAAGTAGCCGAAATTAGGCTACAAACAGTAAGCGGACTGCTATATATATATAAAGGACGTCGTTTGATGACAAAACGACAGAGCAACGATAAGTTTTTCACTATCACGCTTTTCCTTAAAAGCATCGCTTTTTGCTTCTTGATTTTTTGAACAAAGCGTCGCTTTTCCTAAAAAGCGATCATTGCCTGCCTGGGTGGGGAAGAAGCGACAAACTCAAAAGGCGACAAGAAAAGCGAGGTAGACGACGTTTTTGACAACTATGAGTCATGCGCTTCACATGACAACTAAACGGAAATAAGTGGCGGTGTTAGCTTGAGTGACCATGGATGCACCAAAAAAATAGTTGAGTGTCATGGATGCAGTTAAACTAGTTTAGTGATTAAATCCAAACAACCCAAATTGTTTGAAGACCTCAGATGCAATTTTGCCTAACTTATACTTGGGGTGTGAGCTTTGACTAGTTTGGAACATGTGATACGAGAGTCACTTCTAGCACTTGCTTAAGAAATTGAAAGTTATTTTCTCTTCATAATGATTTCTGCTGATTTTCCCCTTTTGTTTTTGAAGTTAATTCTCATTGACAAATTGAGAATTTCACCATGTCTTCAGCTGATTTATCTTTTCATAACACATTATATATATAAAGGGATGGCTTCATTCATGCTAAATTGATCTTTAAGTTAAATTTATGTGAAGTAAAGAGACAATCAATGTAGAGATAAGCGGCATCCCTGGAATGCTTGGCCTAAAATGCTGTCAAGTAGATGAGAATTTTTTCTTAAATGCTTGGTGTTACATATATACTGCAGAACGCCTTTTGTTTCAGATTGTATAATTACGTTGGGTGTGAGACCCATCAATCTATTGGTGGAGATAAGAAAGCATTGTTCTTGATATCATTTTTTTTAATTCATCAGCTCATCAATCATACTCCCTCTGTCCCAGAATGATAGTCCCCCTATTTTCATGGGTTTTACGAAGGAACTTTGAGTAATAATTAAGGCTACTTTTAATTATTCTAATGAAATTTTTGAAATTGTTCTTGATACACCATTATAAATGTTATTAATATCAATTTTTAGATTCACATTAACATAATTATAAGTATCATTTATAACTGCTCAAAGTTCCCTCGTAGTAACAACGAAAAAGAGTGGACTATCTTTCTGGGACGGAGGGAGTATTATGCTGGGACGGAGGGAGTATTATGCTGTTCATATCCATGAAACTATTTATGTGCATTTTACAATAATCCTATGTCGTATGTCACATCATTACATTTGTGCAGACCCTTTGACATTTTGGAAGGGTTCCGAATGCATGAATTCCCTGAAGGTTCCCTGCGTCCATTCGAGTGTACACAGAGTTAGACAGGACCTATTAAACCACAAGGTAACAGACATCATCTCCCCCCCCCCCCCTTTTTTTTTTTTTTCATTGTCATGGTCTCTAAGAATAATAATTGATTAGTTTATTGCATCCTTTTAGATGTCTTAAGGCACACAAATTGTGGTACTCGTATCGGAATCCTTAATAAAATTAAACCTTCCAATCATAGTTGTTAATTTGATTCAACTTTGACAAAATATTGAGGAAAAAATAATTTCCCGATGAAATTCTGAAGCTTTTTGTTGATACACGAATAAAAATACTATCAATTAAATTTTTAAAATTTCATTGGGATAATTAGTTTTCCGTGAATCTTTTTTAACAAATTTCAATTAAATTAATCACAAATAAAGTGGATTGTCTTTATGGGACAGAGGTATAAGCAAGTACCTAATAAGATTTTTTCATTCCAAAAGTCCGAGATGAATTTCTGTACACTTTAACAGTCCAATTGTCTGAGGTAAACGGGTGGATTGTTTGTTTAGATTACCCTTGCTTAATTTCTAATACTAGAACATAGAAATCTTACTCCATCGGTCATAAAAAGTAAATCCCACTGGACATGTCAAACTTTCTTAGGATATATCTTTACTTGGTATACCTTCAGGAATTACATTTGAAATTGAATTTTTACTTTATTCCTTAGTAAAGAATGGGACTAGTTATATTTTGGGTAAACCATAAAGGAAAGGAGTAATTTTTTTATTTTTTTTTTGGATGCAAGAAGTATTATCAAATGGCAAGCTAGTTGTGTTTGAACGCTTTGGGAAATAAAGCCAGTTGTTGCTTATTGTGATAAGCATACGTCTTGTCCACTTCTTTTGCTATCAACCTGGTAAAATTTATCCCAGAGATTCGTGAGCACTTACTAGTGTAGTATTTCAACTTGCTTTCTGTTTCTCAACGTGGCTGAAGCTTCTCACCCTTCATCATCCTCCAGATTTGTGTAGCACTTATTCATCTATGCTACTTTTCGGTGGATAAAATCTTGTGTTGAATCATCAGTTTTTCAATAATTGTTGTTCTCCTTAACTATAAGTTGTCTACTTGCTAGATTTATTTTATGTGCGTGGCTTCTCTTAGGTGCCCAACATTTCGTCTTATGGCACTTTCTTAGAACTTTCTTTCAGCTGTTATGACATGTTGCAACCACAGAGCACTCTGGTGGCATTTCTCCACATCAACCAGCCTGCACGTATTCTATGATTGACCTGTCTGTCTACTTTGTAATTCTTTGAATGATAGACTGTAATTGTTTAAAAATGACTACCCGTAGGTATCTCATGTCCATCAAATGTCAAGATTCCAAAGTTCCACGCGAACCAACTATCACTCCCTTGGTCCCGGAAAGATGGTATCTTTTTGAGTTTTATGGTCAACACAATTGATCTTTGACCGTTACTCAATGAAAATCCAGTTATCCTTATGCAATTCTAAAAAAATGTTATTGATGGTATCTCTTACGGTGAAACAATTTATAATTGGATTTTCATTAAATAACGGTTAAAGTTCAATTGAGTTGACCCGAAAGTAAAATTGAGACTATCTTTCCGGGATGGAGGGGGTATTAAACTTGCATTCCATATATTCGGTCTTCGAATGTATTCTACCTTAAGCCCATTAATTTCCAGCATCTCATTGATTAGTAGGATATCATCTGCCATAGACGTGGCCACTGGCGGTTAACCGCCGGTTAGCAGGTTATAACCGCTGGTTATGAAAACTGGTTTTGCCTAACCTTAACCTAACCGCCTAACCGTGCACACCGGTTACGGTTAACCCGGTTAACTTTTTCTTTTTATTTTTTAAACATTTTTTTTTTACAGTTTTTTGTTTTTTTTAAAAAAAAACACTTCATTTTTTAAAAACTGGCTGGAAATGGTTAAAAAAGTGACTGAAATTTTCGGAATAAATTAGAAAAGTGATTTCGTTAGAAAACGAACTGGAAATCGTTAGAAAATTGACTGAAATTCTGCAAACTAACTGGAAATGAATGAGAGTGTGAGAGACTTAGGAATTAGTAGAGAGAGAGAAAGAGTAGAGAGAAGGTGTGGAAATAAAATGCTAGGAGGGAGGGGTATTTATATGTAAGCAATTTTTGACAATTTTTTTTTTTTCATTTGTGGCCGCCAGTTAACTGAAACTAACAGCTAGTTTGAAAACTAGCCGTTTTTTGGACAGTGTGTCAGACCTGGGGAGTGGGGGGCGCTGGTGTAAATGTCAAAATATAGCCGTTAGGCGGTTTAAACCGCCAGTTTTGGAATACGGTTAATAACCGGTTAGTAACCGGCGGTTGGCCGGTTTTGAATTTCATTAACCTTAACCGGACCGGCTAACCGACGGTTCACGGTTGAGGCGGTTGCCGGTTAACCGGTTGGCCGGTTTTGACCCCTTTTTGACCGGTTAATAACCGGCGGTTAGCGGGTTCCCGGTTTTAATTGGCCACGTCTAATCTGCCAGTAGCATGCCTCCAAGGTAACTCGGTTTGTATATCTGTAGTCAACTCATTTACCACCTCGGAAAATAAAAATGGACTCAACACAGCTCCTTGGTGCAAACCAAGAGGAATCTTTCGTAATTTACTTTGAATGCCAGTTTGTTTCTTTTCATATATAACATGTACGAGCAAAATTGTAAACATTAATTACAGAAAGATGACAGAAATTTATTAGCTCATGTTTAGATGGAATTATTTTATTAGTATGACGAAACAAAAGAAGGATATTTGGAGCTTGTTACACTTGGCCAATAGAGGCTATTAATGGTTGGCTGATTGTTATTGGCATTATGAATTATGTCCCACACTTTAATATAAAAAAATTGCCATTTTGGTTGTCCGCTTTAATTTATAAAATCTTAAAATGGAAACTTTTTAAACAATGGGACTCACTTGTCATACTCGCAGCAACTACCCACTTACTATTTTCTATCCTCCACATGATCTCTCCTACTCAACTATTTACACTTATAACACATCACTTTTTCAACTTTTTTCTTAATTCTTGTGCTCAGTCTCATTTTTCTAAATTAAAGTGGGAATTTTTCTAAATTAAAGTGGGCCTGAGGGAGTAGATAGAAAATCTTGAACTAAAACGTACTTTATTGACTTACAGATCGTGTGTGCTTTCTGACAGATGCTGTTTGGGAATCTGGAATAAAAATTTAAAGCTGGGTCGACTGACTTGATCCTCGGAGTGAAGATGTTTACAGAGGTGCAAATATGTTTGTGATTAGTAACTGGAACTGCTGAATGTTTTCTAAACTTAATTATCCTATCTTATTGTTCTTTTATTTACTTGTATGTATAATGCTCTGACTTAAAGGCGTCAAATAAAAGATCAGTGTACAGCCCGAATCTAATCAACAGGACTTCGTTGTTTATCGTAATTTTCCTTCAGACGGTGATGCACTAGTCTAGGCCGACGAGTAAGCATAATCTCGTGCAGATTGACGCCAACTGTATATTGGGTTATTTTTTTCTTAGAAAAAAGCTTGATACTCCTTCGGACCGGGAAAAAAGTAGTCTTATTTGACTTTTCATGGTCAACAAAAAAAAGAACTTTGACCAAACATTGATGTTAAACTAATCATCCAATAAAATTCTAGAAATTGTTAATGATAAATCACTTAATGAGTTATCAGTTACAATATTTAAAATTCACTAGGATGATTAGATCAACTTTAATACTTAGTTAAAATTCACTTGTGTTGACCATCATGAGTTAAATAAGACTATCCTTCTGAGACTGAGATGGAGGGAGTATATATCATAGTTGATGCCTATACAGATGACATCCATTTAGGAAACCGTGGTGGTCGTATAATAACACTGAGTAGACTGATTTCATTCTTCGTTGTTTTCTGAAAGTGTTATCATATTGCTCCTTTCGCTATCTTTTGGCTGCTAGTAGTGTTTTAGATCAACAACTTTGTAATACTTCATGTTTGATATACAATTGTCCTACTTGACCAGCATGCAATTTGAAAGAAGTATATCCCATTCTTGGGGATGTTCTCAAGGCTCTTATGTTTGTTCCTTTGAGTTTTGGTTTGGGAGGTGAGTTGGTGTTGTGCCCTTGTCTTCTGCTTTTTGTGGTTTGTGGTTATCGGTTTCTTTTTGTCCTTTGGGTCCGACATGCCAATTCTGACAAGTAGTGTACATGTTCTGATCAGTATCGTTTATTAACTAAAGAAACAGACTTGACCTTTCTGAACTAACTTTCACGGATAGGTGTAAATCTGTCGCTATAGCACTTTCATTTCAGTGAGTGATAAGTTCAATTGGGAAGAGTTGGAAACAACTGATTATTGGGTAATGCTAGGGGCACAAAAGAAAAAATTTTAAAAATTATCAATACAAAGTGAGGTGGAAATATTTCATTGGTTGCATCGATTATGGATCCGGCACACTCTAATTAAAAACACCAACGAAATTTTGACATATCATTTTGTAAGCCACATTTTGTGGCGCTTTTTTGTGACTTTATATTTACCCCTATTATTTTGCGTCAATTGTGGATGGATGTTATGTTAAGGTTGCTCATGTCATTGGTGTTCATTTTTTTTCCATGAAGTTCTCTAGAAAACGTGTTAGCTATGCCAAGTCGAAAAGTTGATCTTCTTTCTTTAATGTATTCCATTTATTTTAGAATAAATGTCATTTTTTTTAATTTCATTTTGATACCAATTTCAGAATAATTGTTGTTGTTGTCTTTTTTTTTTTTTTTTTTTTTTTTTACGTTTCTAAAATAAATGTCATTTTTTTAATTTCATTTTGATACCAATTTCAGAATAATTGTTGCTTTTTATTATTTTTATAATGTTTTTTACGTTTGTACGAAGGATCTTTGAATAATAATTTTTGTTTAGGTTAATTATCTAATAAAATTATCAAACTTGTTATTGATACACTATTATAAATACTATCAATAGTAATATTTAAATTCTTATTAGGGTAATAAAATTAACTTGTAATTATTTTTCGTGCTAACGTAAAAAATGCGTCATTTATTTTAGGATAGATGGAGTATATTTTTATCATTAAAAAAAAGGGAGACATTTATTTTGGAGACATTTTTTTTCGGAATTGAGGGAGTATATTGTTACCACTATGTACCATAATATAGAATATGCACTTTGTTTTTTTCCTTCAGACTAATGTCGCGATTCTAGTTAAAAAAAAAAAAAAAAAAAAAAAATCTCATGCACCACTATAGTAAAATTATAGCTGTATATAAACAAGTAAAATACATTTTTCAAAGAAAGACTGACAAATTGTATGCAATACTTTTTTGATGGTTGAATTACGGGGAAATAGCACTTTAGTGCCATAAAGTTTACATGAAATTGCAATGTAGGATCTAAAGTTCCATTTGTTGCAATTTAGTACATTATGTTCATACTTTGTTGCAATTTGGTGCAAAATTGGATGACAGTTAACGAAAGCTAACGAAATAAACGGAAAGTGTAACGGCGTCTTTTATATTTACATATTCAGCCCTATATTTTACAAGAGTATATTGTAACAATAAATCTTAATATATAATGCCATTATTAAGTAATAACATATAAATGATTTCGAAAAATTAAAATAATATGTACAAAAAATAGAGAAAATATATGAATGAATTCGAAAAAAAATTAAAATAATATGTACGAGAAAATAGAGAAACTGTAAGGAATGCTGATGGCCCTGTGTTCATCTCCCACTCTCATTCTTGCTGTCATCGTCGATTTTATTATGTTTGATAACAAGTGGGAGATTTGCAACAGCTTAAATATGGAACGATGATGGTTATTTTTGTTTGGATAACATAGGTGAATAGTTTCTACTTACTAATAATTACTTAGTTTGAATTATTGATGTAATGCGTGTTTATTAATGGTGGATGTAGTCGTACTGAAGCTGTGTTGATTCTTGTTATTGGTGATGCGTTGGTAATGGACTGGTGGCGGTGGACGGTTGAACAAGGGTGGTGAACGTGCTCGGAAGAAATGAATAAGCAAATTTAAACGACACGCATTACACTTTTCGTCTATTTCGTTAGTTTTCGTCAACTGTCATCCATTTTTGAATCGGATTGCAACAAACTGTGAACATAATAACTAAATTGCAACAAATGGAACTTTAAGTCCTACATTGCAACTTCATGTAAACTTTATGGCACTAAAGTGCTATTCCCCCTTGAATTATTATCAAAGAATTGAATGCATTCTATATTTAAGTATGAAATGGAAAAGTCTCAATTTACTTCCCCTAAGGTCATCTCTATCTATCAGTTTCTAAAGTCATCTCTATCAGTAAGTGCAGAAAATGCACTTTTTTAAAAAAAAAAATATGATGTAATTTGAGCATTAAACATCATCCATTATTTCAATTGCTTCAAAATTTACACTAAATAAAAATATTTTTAAAAAATTCGATGGATTAATAGCTAATTCCCCAAATAAGTATATTCATTTCACATAAATTGTCAACTTAATATCTATATACCCTACATTTAAAATCACATGTGACTATTCCCTCTAAAAACTTTACTTCTCTAACATTAAAGTGAAATGAAATAAGTTATCTCATCTTCCACTTAACGAGCACTTCAAGACCATAAATGTTCAACCAAGCATCCCATGCATTGTAACATAAATAAATCTAAACATTACAAAAAGGCTCTGAATGGAGAGAAGGTAGGGATGGCCGAACGAACCGGAATCAGACCGGAACCGCCAAACCAGCCGGGAACCAGAACCGGAAAGCCCGAAACCGTGTGAACCGGGACCGTTTATAACACGGGCCGGTACCGGTTCATCCCCTCTGAAAACCGTGAACCGGCGGTTCCGAACCTCCATGAACCACCTAGACCTAATCGGAACCTTCAGCAAAACCGTTAGAAAATCGTCAAAATCGTTAGTTTCTAACGGTTTCATCAGAATTAACCGTTATTAACGGAAAGTTGACAAGAAAAGTTGAGTTTTGACTGATTTTTTAGCCAAATTCAGTGAATAAAATAATAAAAATTTGTTGAGTATATAAAAGAAAAGAGGGACTGTAGACACCCAATTTTGAACTCACATTTATGATTACACTACTCTTGTGTCTCGCCTTTATGTTTGGATGAAAACCCGTTAGTTTCATCATGTTTCGTTAAGTTTCTAACTGACTCCATTAGTCAGGGCTAAACTGAACAAAGGAACTATAGACAAGGACAAAACATTATTAAAACACTGGATGCCTCGTACGAGACATCTCCTCTGTCTGCGAGTCGATTCACTTTCCTTCTCCGTTTCGATCTCTTTCTTGGCCAACACTCTCCTAATCCGGGGAATATCTAATTAGGAGACTTCCTAGACGATTTCCTACTGATTTCCTTACCTAATTAAACCTCTCCACCTCCAGACTTAGTCCCTAAGTAATCTAAAAATAAAGAGTCTTTCAACCATAAACTCTCCTAATGGTTCCTAATCATCCAAAAGGAGGTTAACAACTCTCTAATTGGTCCATCTCTCAAGAATCCCCTTTTTATTCCTCCCTCACACCAAAACACCATATAAAAAAAACTCATCTTTTCAAGCCAAAATCATCATAAAACTCTTGGATCATCAAGGCCTTAGTCAAGGACATCAATTGGAATCTCAAGAACGCTTTAGGTAAACTCCTACGCTTTTAATCTCTACTTCTCATCTCATTCTTTGTTTTAGAGTAGTGTAATCCCATCAAAAGGATCAGCCTAGAGCCTCTCCAATCCATGGAGATGGTCTCGAAGCACATGATCCGACATTCCAATAATTAAGAAATTAATTATTGTTTTATTTGTTTTAATTGTTTATTTACTATTTGATTGAAAACACCTAAGCAAGACCAATCCTAGATTGAGTGGATTGGGTGCTCCTTGACTTTCCCAATCCATAACTTAACCCCCGAACTCAAGAGTCTCACGGTCCGTGTTCCGTTCAACAACATGGTGGCGACTCTCAAATCTAAAAGGAAAAGCGAGGACCTTCTTCTCGGATGCAAACAGTGGCGACTCTGTTGGTGAAAAATTAAGTGGGTTAGACTTGCATGCAAATTAGATATTTTTAATCTCTGTAATTTTCTGCTAAATATATATTTTTTCTGATTTTTTCTGTGAATTTTCAGACTGTTTTGTTTTAAATATGTTCTGTTTTTAATCTGGGCTTCGGAAGAGATGTCCCGTATGAGACATCTGATGCCTCGTACGAGGCATCCCTTAAGTCGCCAAGCACACTTTTGATTTGGAAAAATTAAGGTTTAATCATTGTGTCATGTTTGACCAATGATTGCTTATGATTAAATCTCATTTTAATCATTTGCAATCATTGGATAATCATGAGTAATGATTAGGCCATTAAAAAAAAACAAAAAAAAAATACTGGGGTTGGTTAAAAAAATAAAAAAATAAATAAATAAATAATTACAGATTGGTCCCTGCACTTCTGAAACTGCAGAATAGTCCCTGTGTTTTAGAAAATTCCAGAACAGTCCCAGATTTTCAGAAATTCCAGATCAGTCCCTGGATTAAAAAAAAAACTCTCTTTCTTTGCTTGTATTTACTCTGTCCCCATATGTACAATAAATGATTTATGTCATGTACATGTATTGTTTTTGCACTAACATCTCTTGTAGGGGCTATGAAAAAATTTAAGGATGAGTATTTACTCATTCTTGAGTTTATTTGCACCCTCTAACGGGTAACGCAAGCACTGTGAGTATTTCTATCCCTCTTCTTTATGTGGCCTTACTTGCTTATGTGCTCCTTCTCTTCTCAAAAACCTTTTGCAAACTCGAACTACGTTGACCTGAGTCTCTCTTTCTTTTTCTGAAGATTGAGAGAAATGTAGGCAACCACTTTGGTCCGGTCAATCTTTTACTTGCTTTAAAAAAAAAACTCTCTATTTTCACATTGACATCTAGAACTTGACTCTAACACACGTGCACGCATGTAGATTAATTGCACTACATACCCTATAAACCCGGGTCCCAAACGGAGGACGGATGTCAGTCAGCATTTCCTTGCCGGTCTCTCCAAAGATGGTGTACCCACTCCATGCCACGCTCCTACGATCGTGCCCATGGGGAGCCTTAGCCGTAAGCCCTGCATCAACCTCATGCATACATAATAGTCAATAGGACACTCCTTGAGACCGGTCAGTTCGATTCTTAGGATTGTTTTAATCTTTGCCCAAGATAACGCTTCTTCTACAATCTATAATCCTCCCTTCATGTAATCTTGACGAATGTCCCTTCGGTAAAAATTGTTAGACAAGGGATTGCAATAGCAAAATTGAGAATTTTTCTACGAGGATTCGAGTCTAGTCTCTTTTGCCGTCAAGATCCTACGTTTGACAAAGTCCCTTTCGATCGTCCCTTACAAGAATTCATAAGGTTTGATTGCATTAAGGCGTTGTTTAACAAAGTGCAAAACAATTACGGAATCACTTAGGTTTGGAGAAATTGAATGGTGGATTCCGATGAGAATATGGGACCTTTGTTCAAATTGTCCGTTTGGGATAGTGCAATACAGGTGAAAAACAAGGGGCTCATATTCTAGGGTGACGAATCCACTATTACAGGATATTAGATAGAAACCCCCCAAAACGGATTAAGTTCCGTCCGACCAAAATTAGGATTAAAATCTGAATATCTGTCTTCTGTGCTGGATGCCTCGTATGAGACATCCTTGTCTCGTACGAGACATCTTCTTCTGTCCATGTCAGTTTCTGTGCTTTTCCCGTTTAGTCAACCTACGCTCACTCCTAAGCCTATACACCTCATAATGCCGACTTGTTGGGACCTTAATCTAGGTTTAACGCAATCTCTATACCGTTAGGTCCGTCCGAATCGCAACTAGATCGTTCAAAACTCACCCGACACCATGACTGGAAGCAACGACACCAATACTGATAATATCAATGAGGCCAAAGCTGAAATCTTGAAAGCCGCCAAGCAACTAGAGGAGAAGCAAGCTCACATAGACGCCTTAGTTGCCGAGCTCCATGCATTGAAAGTCAAGAAAGCTAAGAAACAAAAGAAGAAGGATTATGAATCCCCCGCCTCCTCCGAAGACGAGGCATCCTCTAGAAAGAAAGACAAGAAGTCTAAGAAGAAGCACTATGAGTCCGAATCTTCTTCTTCTTCCTCCTTCGATGACGAGGAACATGTCTCTAAGACTACCAAGTCCAAGAAAGAAGGTAGTGGTGAAAATAAAAAGGTCGATGCTCCTGTGACCATGAATTTCCTTGAAAAGAAACTTGCTTCACTCGACACTCCAAAGGGATCATTCACTCCTTTTGATCCGGATTCTCTTTGACAATCACCAAATTTCCATGCAAATATAAGAATCCTGATGTGGCAACGTTCAATGGCACCATTTGTCCCCGAGCTTATGTTGAAACCTATACTTGGGCCATGTTACCAATGGGTGTTGATGATAACATCTTAGCCCAATCTTTTCCTCAAACCTTGGAGGGTGCTGCAAGAGATTGGTATATGTCACTTCCGATATCCACTAGACTTGATTGGTCAGAAGCATGTCGAGTGTTCCAAAAGCAGTTTGAAGACAACTCTACATATCGCCCTACTAGGAGGGATCTTGAACAAACTAAGCAATACCCCAATAAGTATTTTACTGAATTTGCTAGAAGGTGGAGGCTCAAGCTCACAGAAATTGTTGAAAGACCTAGTCTTAAAGAACAAATCCACATCTTCCTCCAATGTCTCCGTGAGGAATTTCAAGACAAGCTTGCCGGTAATTACTTTCCTAGCTTCATTGAGCTCCACGAATCCAGAATAAGGATTGATGACCTCCTCAAGTCTAAAAGAAAGAGTAGTTGTCGCGCCCCGTACCCGTGGTCCTACATGGCCCCCACGCTCGGGACGCGCACGGAAGACGTCATAAATCACATTTAACAAAAACTTTTCGAAAACTATCATAAAGATAAACGAAATCCGCTTTAGAGTACAAAACCTCCACTTTACTTTTAAATAACTTTCACAACTATTACTTGGCACGAAGGCCTACATTAACTTATACAAAAGAATGAACACCAACATTATTCAAAATAGGTGTTACAAGATCGAGTCACGGATACACTACCCATTAAGGTTATACATTTACATAATGTAGCCTTTACAAACATACCCCAAAAGAATTTACCACCTCGACGCCTTCCTTGTGATAAGTGACCTATCCCGGATGCACGCCCTTATCTAAAACAGTAAACAAATAAGGGGTGAGATAAAATCTCAGTAAGCTACTAATATGCAACTACATTTCATGCCAACATGATAATCACAAAGGAACAATCAATAGGCATTCACATATGCATATAACATAAAAGATATAGCCCACTCATCACATAACACATAATGCGGAAATAAACACTCATAAGTGGATACTGAGCCAAGGTTCTATAAACGGAACACCATCCTTTGAGAAGAGTCCGTTGAGCAGCATGAACGAGCTGAAGCCGGTTCCGGAACCAAGTAACAACAACAACCATAAGTGGGGGAAATAACACATAGTCATACCCCCAAGCGTGTAGCTAGAATACTCACCAAAGGAGCTAGCTCATCCCAACCACGATCACGGGAAGGGGCATCCCACTCAAGGCCACTGAACATGGGGAAACTGGGTTACCAGTGAAGTACATTATACTGGACTCGGCTCGTGCCATTATAATATACATCACTGCCCAAAACAAACACAACAATGCCAGCTGGACTCTATACAAGCACATAGTAATGAATACTCGCTTGAAACAACAACGGGGCATTGATTCCAAAGTAGGGAATCAAGCCAAATTCATCACAAAGGATTCAAACTAATTCTCATGAAGAGATCAAACAACAACAACATCACACTTGAAGTTACTCAAAAAGAGCACAATGGTTGCACACCTTAACACATTACAAACATGATCACAAACGGACCCCAAACCAAACTCTCAACCAATACTTAGACATTTCATTGCATAAATCCACTCATCTCGAAGTACTCAAAAGGAGCTTTAAAACGATAGCTTAAACAACTAAAACGGAGTCCGGGTGAGGAAGTTATGACTTACCGAAGATTGAACGAGAAACGAGAAATTTCCAGAACAGGGGAGGGGAAGCGCGCGCCTCATACAAATGGGGTGCGCACGCCTCCTCCAAACAGAAGGGAATTCAACCAAATGAGAAGCGAGGAAGCGCACGCCTCCCTAAAAAGGAAGCGCACGCCTCCTTAGACCAGAAGGACATAACCAAAAGGGGAAATTGAGGGTGCGCGCGCCTCAATCCAGAGGAAGCGCACGCCTCCTCCGCCGCAGAGAGGAAATCTGCAGAATTTCCTGGGTTCTTCCAAAATTCATATCCAAATCAAACCCAACTTTACACCCAACAAATTTAACCCTTCTATTTGCATACCCAAGCACTCAACATGACATAGAAGTCTACAAGAACTCAAACAACATCAACTAAGGACCCAAACCAAAGTTTAAAGCTCAACATTTCCCAAAATTCACAAAAATGATCAAAGATACAAATCAACATTTAAGTTCACAACTAAGCATTAATTCATCATCCAATGTTCACACAAAACATAAATGACCAATTTTAAGCTAAAGGGGGGCTTAGTAACTTACTTCAAAGGAATCCAAACTCAACCAAATCAACTTCTAATGAGCTTCCCACGAACCTAGCGACGATCTAGACATTTGGTACAACATGAACAATGAGAGGAAATGGGGGGAAGATGAATGAAATGAAGAGAGAAGGAAGAAGAGAGTTTTACCTTCAATGCCCAAGGAGAGAGAGAGAAATTTCTGAGAATGAGGAGTGATTGAGGGAGGGAGGTAAGGTGAGGTGAGGGAGAAGGTGAATAATTCAAAAACTTACACTCAGCCCCCTCCACTTTTACTTACACCAAAAACTAATACTTCCTACTACCAATTAAGACCCAACAATTCTATACTAGCACAAAATCAATTAAATGCTAGGCATAAAGTATTATAACACACAAAATGCACACCTAAACTTTTAATTAAATAAATACTTAAATGAACAGTTAAGCAAGTAAACAAACAAATAAATAATTATTTATACTAAAAATAGGGGCGGGGTTTCGGGTCGTGACATTCACTCCCCCTTAAAGAAAATTCGACCCGAATTTTTAACACTTACCAAGATTTTCGAATAACCACGGATACTTCCGTTCCATCTCATCCCGCAATTCCCAAGTCGACTCCTCAACGTCGTGATTCCTCCATACCACTCTAACTAGGGCAATGCTCTTGTTCCTCAACTCTTGCACCTTGGTATCAATTATTCGAATTGGTTTCTCCTCGTAAGACATATTCGGTTCAATATCTCCCGGTACTTCCGACAACACATGGGATGGATCATACACATACTTACGAAGCGTTGAAACATGAAACACATTATGCAATCGGCCTAAAGAAGGCGGTAACGCAAGACGATAAGCAAGATTCCCAACTCTATCTAATATTTCGAAAGGCCCAATAAACCGTGGAGCAAGCTTCCCCTTCTTACCAAACCTTCGGATTCCCACCTTCGGAGACACTTTCAAAAACACGAAGTCACCCGACAGAAACTCGAGATCTCGCCTTCGGTGGTCGGCATAGTTCTTATCTCTACTTTGGGCGGTGATTAGACGATTTCGGATAAGCTTTACCTTTTCAACCGAATCATTAACTAAGTCGACACCCCAAATCTTAGCTTCCCCGACTTCGTCCCAACAAATAGGAGACCGACACTTTCTACCATACAAAGCTTCATAAGGGGCCATTTCGATACTCGATTGAAAACTGTTGTTATAAGCAAACTCCACTAAAGGTAAATGAGTATCCCAAGAATCTGCAAGGTCAACCGAACAAGCTCGTAACATGTCTTCAAGAATCTGAATCGTTCTCTCCGATTGACCATCGGTTTGTGGATGAAAAGCCGTGCTAAACCTCAATTCGGAACCCAAAGCCTTCTGAAACGCTTGCCAAAACCGAGATGTAAATCTAGGATCCCGATCAGAAACGATACTAACTGGAACCCCATGCAATTTCACGATCTCGTTGATATACAAAGTCGCAAGCCTTTCCATTGAATAGCTAATCTCGATAGGTAGAAAATGAGAAGACTTTGTCAATCTATCTACGACCACCCAAACTGCATCATGCTTTCTCTTCGTACGCGGTAATCCGGACACAAAATCCATCGTTACATGTTCCCACTTCCATTCCGGTATCTCAAGAGGTTGAAGTAACCCCGCGGGTCTTTGATGTTCCGCTTTAACCTGTTGGCAAGTCAAACACTTCGATACATAATCCGCTATTTCTCGCTTCATGCCACTCCACCAGAAATGCTGTTTCAAATCCCGATACATTTTGGTACTCCCGGGGTGAATAGTATACTTCGACTTGTGGCCCTCATCCAGAACTTGGCGCTTTACACCTTCCACACTAGGTACACACAAACGACCTCTATAACTCAAAACCCCTTCAGAACTAAGAGAAAACTCTTCAAACTTTTTGTCTCCAATCTCACTCAAAATCTTCATCAACACGGGATCATCCTTCTGAGCATCCCTAATTTGTTGAATTAAGGCAGGAAATACCTTAATGTTCGCAAAGATAGCCCCATGCTTGGACTCATAAGGATCCCAATCTCGAACATCTTCCAACATTTTCCATTCACGCACCATCAATGAAGCTACGTAAGACTTCCGACTAATGGCATCGGCGACCACATTTGCTTTACCTGGATGATAAGAAATGGTGCAATCAAAATCCTTCAGCAATTCCATCCATCTGCGCTGTCTATTGTTCAACTCCTTTTGCGAGAAAAGATACTTCAGACTTTGGTGATCGGTAAAAATCTCAAACTTTGTCCCATATAAATAATGCTTCCATTTATGTAACGCAAATACAATAGCCGCAAGTTCCATGTCATGGGTAGGATAATTCTGCTCACTCGGAGTCAACTTTCTTGAAGCATACGCAATCACTTTCCCATTTTGCATTAAAACGCACCCTAGGCCTTCTTTAGAAGCATCACTATAAATAACCAGTTCATCTTTCCCATTTGGTAACACAAGTATAGGAGCGGTGGTCAACCTCCTTTTCAACTCATCGAAACTCAATTGACATTTTCCTTCCCATACAAACGGCACGTTCTTTCTGGTCAACTGAGTCAACGGGGTAGCAATTTTGGAAAATCCCTCAATAAATCTTCTATAGTACCCGGCTAAGCCCAAGAAACTCCGAATCTCCGTAACTGATTCCGGCCTCTTCCAATCCACAATAGCTTCAATTTTTGAAGGATCTACGGATATCCCTCCATTAGAAACCACGTGCCCCAGAAAAGAAACTTCCTCGAGCCAAAAGGCACACTTACTGAACTTCGCAAACAATTGCTTCTCCCGGAGAAGAGATAAGACCATTCGCAAATGTTGTTCGTGCTCCTCCCGAGACCTCGAATAAACTAGAATGTCATCGATAAACACCACCACGAAAGTATCAAGATACGGTTTAAAAACCCGATTCATCATATCCATAAATACCGCAGGAGCATTCGTTAACCCGAAAGGCATGACAAGAAATTCATAGTGCCCATACCTACTACGGAAAGCAGTCTTGGGAACGTCTTCAGAACGAATTTTCAACTGGTGATAACCACTCCTCAAATCAAGCTTCGAAAAGACAACCGACCCCTGAAGCTGATCAAACAAGTCATCAATATGGGGAAGAGGATATTTATTTTTGATAGTTACCTGATTTAGCTTCCTGTAATCGATACACAGTCTCAAAGATCCATCCTTCTTCTTGACAAACAATACCGGAGCTCCCCACGGTGACACACTAGGGCGGATAAACCCACGATCAAGTAACTCTTGCAACTGCTCCTTCAATTCTTTCAATTCAGCCGGAGCCATTCTATAAGGTGCCGCCGATATAGGAGTTGTACCTGGAAGCAAGTCTATACAAAATTCGATTTCTCTATCAGGAGGCATAGAGTACTCCGTAGAAAACACATCCGGAAACTCCCTAACAATATTTACCTCTTCCACACTAGAAACCTTTTTCGTAGTATCCAGAACACTGGCCAGAAACCCAGCACAACCACGGCTCAACAACTTTCTAGCTTTCACATACGAAATAACATGAACCTTTTTACTCAAAGGAGTCGCCTCAAAAGAAAATTCAGGGGCATTAGGGGCAGAAAAAGTAACCACTTTTTTAAAACAATCAACAGTAGCATGGTATCGACTCAACCAATCCATACCCAAAATGATGTCAAAATCTTGCAATGGCAATATAATCAAATCAGCAAGTAAAACATGCTCACGTATATGCACATCACAATCACGAAATACCTTATCCGTCACCAAAATCTTACCCATAGGGGTAGACACTTCTAACACAAAAGGAAGAGACTCAGGCAACGAAGACAACTGAGATGCAAAATGCACAGACACATAAGAATGCGAAGAACCGGGGTCTATTAGTGCACGTGCCCTCCTATTAGACATAGAAATAATACCTCCAATCACGTCAGAAGCATTCGAGGCCTGTTGTTGGTTGATGGCGAAGACACGACCTTGCACCTTGGGCTTGCCCGAGGCATCCCTCTTCTGACCCGAAGACGACCCGGTACCACTACCAACTGACTGATTCTTCGGTTTAGGACAACTAAATTGAAAGTGACCCAATTGGCCGCAATTCAAGCACTTTCCCTGTTTTTTCCAACACTTCTCCTCGGAGTGCCCTCCCCTTTGACAATAATTGCAAACCCGATTATTCTGACCCCCCGAGGTGTTACCTTGATTCCTATTGCCCTGTTGTCCTTGAGAAGTTCCCCTGAAAAGTGAATACATGTTCTGTGCTCCTCTAGAGTCACCACGATGAGGTTGTGGCTTCCCTTGACCCCCTTGTTTCGCTACACTTGTTGATTCAGTCTTCTTTTTATGCTCTACAATGTCCTGCTCCACCTGGTAGGCATGATCAATGGCATCTTGTAGGTCTTGGAATTTGTGGGAAGTGAGTTGGGTTCTGATCACGGTCTTCAACCCTTTGACAAACCTCGAGGTCTTCCTTTCTTCAGTCGAAACCATGTAATTGCAATAGCGAGCCAATTCCGTGAATTTGGCAACATACTCGGCCACCGTCAACAAGTTTTGTTCCAAGCTAAGAAACTCGGATTCCTTCCTATCTTGGTCCACCTTAGGAATGAAATGCTCTTTGAACTTTTTCTTGAACGTCTCCCAAACATGGGGTACCCGTGCCTCCTCCCAACTAGCTTTCAACGATTTCCACCAATACTCTGCGCCTCCAACTAGCTTGTAGGTCGCAAATCTTACCCTATCCTCATCGGAGCTTTGTAAGACCTCAAAGATCTTTTCCATGGACTCAACCCACCTTTCTGCTGTAGCCACATCTGACCCTCCATCAAATTCTGTCGGCTTCATCCTCAGAAATTTTCCAGTCCAGTCCTCGGAGCTAATGGTGCCTCTCTACGGTTGTTATCATTCATGGTTTTCAATGCCGCCTCAAATATCCCTTGAAACATTGCTAGGGCTTCTTCCCTTGCATTTCCCTGTTCGGCAGGTCCACCTTGTTCATTATCAGACCCGACCATGATTACCGAGTACCTGCATAAGACACTCATCGTTACTCACTCCATACTCGATTACCCTCCTAGGTCATTTAGTCACTCTAGACTATCTACAACCTAGCTCTGATACCAACTGTCGCGCCCCGTACCCGTGGTCCTACATGGCCCCACGCTCGGGACGCGCACGGAAGACGTCATAAATCACATTTAACAAAAACTTTTCGAAAACTATCATAAAGATAAACGAAATCCGCTTTAGAGTACAAAACCTCCACTTTACTTTTAAATAACTTTCACAACTATTACTTGGCACGAAGGCCTACATTAACTTATACAAAAGAATGAACACCAACATTATTCAAAATAGGTGTTACAAGATCGAGTCACGGATACACTACCCATTAAGGTTATACATTTACATAATGTAGCCTTTACAAACATACCCCAAAAGAATTTACCACCTCGACGCCTTCCTTGTGATAAGTGACCTATCCCGGATGCACGCCCTTATCTAAAACAGTAAACAAATAAGGGGTGAGATAAAATCTCAGTAAGCTACTAATATGCAACTACATTTCATGCCAACATGATAATCACAAAGGAACAATCAATAGGCATTCACATATGCATATAACATAAAAGATATAGCCCACTCATCACATAACACATAATGCGGAAATAAACACTCATAAGTGGATACTGAGCCAAGGTTCTATAAACGGAACACCATCCTTTGAGAAGAGTCCGTTGAGCAGCATGAACGAGCTGAAGCCGGTTCCGGAACCAAGTAACAACAACAACCATAAGTGGGGGAAATAACACATAGTCATACCCCCAAGCGTGTAGCTAGAATACTCACCAAAGGAGCTAGCTCATCCCAACCACGATCACGGGAAGGGGCATCCCACTCAAGGCCACTGAACATGGGGAAACTGGGTTACCAGTGAAGTACATTATACTGGACTCGGCTCGTGCCATTATAATATACATCACTGCCCAAAACAAACACAACAATGCCAGCTGGACTCTATACAAGCACATAGTAATAATACTCGCTTGAAACAACAACGGGGCATTGATTCCAAAGTAGGGAATCAAGCCAAATTCATCACAAAGGATTCAAACTAATTCTCATGAAGAGATCAAACAACAACAACATCACACTTGAAGTTACTCAAAAAGAGCACAATGGTTGCACACCTTAACACATTACAAACATGATCACAAACGGACCCCAAACCAAACTCTCAACCAATACTTAGACATTTCATTGCATAAATCCGCTCATCTCGAAGTACTCAAAAGGATCTTTGAAACGATAGCTTAAACAACTAAAACGGAGTCCGGGTGAGGAAGTTATGACTTACCGAAGATTGAACGAGAAACGAGAAATTTCCAGAACAGGGGAGGGGAAGCGCGCGCCTCATACAAATGGGGTGCGCACGCCTCCTCCAAACAGAAGGGAATTCAACCAAATGAGAAGCGAGGAAGCGCACGCCTCCCTAAAAAGGAAGCGCACGCCTCCTTAGACCAGAAGGACATAACCAAAAGGGGAAATTGAGGGTGCGCGCGCCTCAATCCAGAGGAAGCGCACGCCTCCTCCGCCGCAGAGAGGAAATCTGCAGAATTTCCTGGGTTCTTCCAAAATTCATATCCAAATCAAACCCAACTTTACACCCAACAAATTTAACCCTTCTATTTGCATACCCAAGCACTCAACATGACATAGAAGTCTACAAGAACTCAAACAACATCAACTAAGGACCCAAACCAAAGTTTAAAGCTCAACATTTCCCAAAATTCACAAAAATGATCAAAGATACAAATCAACATTTAAGTTCACAACTAAGCATTAATTCATCATCCAATGTTCACACAAAACATAAATGACCAATTTTAAGCTAAAGGGGGGCTTAGTAACTTACTTCAAAGGAATCCAAACTCAACCAAATCAACTTCTAATGAGCTTCCCACAAACCTAGCGACGATCTAGACATTTGGTACAACATGAACAATGAGAGGAAATGGGGGGAAGATGAATGAAATGAAGAGAGAAGGAAGAAGAGAGTTTTACCTTCAATGCCCAAGGAGAGAGAGAGAAATTTCTGAGAATGAGGAGTGATTGAGGGAGGGAGGTAAGGTGAGGTGAGGGAGAAGGTGAATAATTCAAAAACTTACACTCAGCCCCCTCCACTTTTACTTACACCAAAAACTAATACTTCCTACTACCAATTAAGACCCAACAATTCTATACTAGCACAAAATCAATTAAATGCTAGGCATAAAGTATTATAACACACAAAATGCACACCTAAACTTTTAATTAAATAAATACTTAAATGAACAGTTAAGCAAGTAAACAAACAAATAAATAATTATTTATACTAAAAATAGGGGCGGGGTTTCGGGTCGTGACAGTAGTAGTTATCGCTACGAACACAAAGGCACCAACAAAGAAGCCTCCGTCAATGCTATAGCTTTCAACAACCAAGGAAAAGGCAACCACTCCGCTGTTCCCAGTGGCGGACCTAGAGCTTTTTGTTGGTGTTATGCCCTAGGCATGTTGTTTGTTAAACAAATGTTATTATTTATAAAGATATTGAATGTTTGATTATTATGTCTTTTGCATGTTTATTATAATAATCCCCGTCCCTGATAATTATGATTAATTATTAGTATAAGTTTAATAGATAATCATATGATGATTATGGTGTATGGGATACAATTAGACTTATGGGTATTTGTTGGAGAACAGATACTGGACTGACCCCTATGAGATTTATGTCATGGTCACAATGTCATAATTAAGTCTCATATAGTTATATCACTGGAATCTTTAGACCTGAGGTTATTACAGTCTTCCACATGATGAACATTATGTTTGACGTATTCAAACGTTATCCCTAACCGGATATCTATAAAGAATATGATTGGCATAATCGGAATCATGTAGGGAAGAGTAATAAGCCAAGATGGGATTTGTTCCTCGTCAAGAGAGATGTCAAGCTTTGGCCACTCGATGAATGGTATTGATGAAATGCATGGCTGTGCTCAAATAAGATTTGTGTTATCAATACATTCGGGATCGAGAAAGCATTAAACAAATGTAAGTTGACCATTGACCATGGCTTACGTTCAATAGACATCGTGTAACAAAGAGATTGTGTTATGTTCTATTTTAGGAAACTTTGGAGTTCAAAGTTATACTAATTGGGTAGTCATAATGGCTTGCTAGAGTCCGCTTATGACTTACGAGGTTTGACTGGTTCGGACTCGTTGCCAACTTAGTATAATCCTATTGGGTCACACACGCAGAACGGATAATTCAAAGGAGCGAAAAACGAAGTAAAACGGGTCCTACCTAAAGGATCCGTACGGCTGAATTTGGATGCTTCCAGAAACATCCGTACGGATGGTTTTACCGGCAGAATCAGTTTTTAGGAAAACTCTTGTTGGACAAGAAAACCTAATTCCTAAAGGGTTTCTGAAACCCCTAGAATATAAATACAGACTGACGGGAATTGTTCCCATAAGTAAGTTGATTTGATCAATTCCAAAGTCTTTCTTGGAGAAAGAAATCACACATTATATTCTTGGGTTATAGTGATTGATTAATCTCAATTATCAAGTCACAATAATAATTAGGAGCTTTGAAGAATAGTTCTTCAACATCGTTGATCAATCCGAAGACCTAGCAGTCAAGTTCAAGAAGGCGTTCTTGAAATCTGTTCGTTGTGTGGATCACCGGTAGAGAGCGTTTATCTTAACGCTTAATCCAAGTTTTACCTAACGATCTACAAGGGTTAGTTTCATTCATCTTGTTGTTCATAGCGGATCTAGGCTATTGGGTTTTATTCATGTCTATCTTTCGCTGCGCATGATTGCACGAAACCCAACACTTTTAAACACCGGGTGTACAATTTCACTACATGACTTAGTACTAAAATTTTCCTTAACGTAATTATATTATAATACATAAGTTCAAATGCAATTGTCTCATACGGAGAACCAATACAAATATATAAATCAAATTTGTCCGTTTTCATACGTTGAAAACGTTTAATATCATTCTCCATGACTTTTCTAAGCAAATCTTTTTAGTAAAACTTACAAGACAAATTATACCAAAGTACACACTTTCAAATATTTTGGTATGATCAATTGTTTTTTAAAAATACAAATAAACTCTCGTTCAAAAAAAAAAAAAAAAAAAAAAAAACTCTAAACATTTTTGCACAATTAATATAACAATTGACTTAAATTAAAAAGGCAAAATAGCATTTAAAAGGATGACTTTTGGAACAACTAATATAAAAAATGGCTTAAATTTGAAAGGGAAAATAGGATTTAAAGGGAGGGAGAAAGCACAACATTAAAAAAAAAAAAAAAAATAACCAACACAACAAGGATTGAACATGAGACCTATGGAAACAAACTTATGACTCCTAACCAACTATACTACTGTCAACTTTGTTTTATTATGTAGGTGCACAACTAATATACATATACAAAAAAATAAAAATTTTAATGAAATTTTTGGTTGTCCAGGTGCACGTGCACCCCCTCCCACTATGGGAGGTCCGCCCCTGGCTGTTCCCCCTCCCAAAAGAGAGAAGAAGGAAAGACACTATGACAAGCTAGAAGGAGTCACTCAAGAAGAACTCTTTGACATACTAGTGGAAACCAGAAAGATCAAACCAAGAAATCCTCCTACAACACCAAGGGAACTCCCTCCTAATCATGCTCATCACCTCTTCTGCAAGTTCCACAAAACCACCGGCCATGACACCAACTCTTGTAAACACTTAAAAGATGTGATCCAAGATCTCATTGACAACAAGGAACTTGAAGCGCCGAATGTCATCACCAACCCGCTTCCTAAAGCGTGAAAAAGAACAAAGCCTCAAGAAGAAACCAAGATCAACCACTTTGGGGCTACAACTATCCTGTCCCTTTCTCCTTAGAAATAGAATAGGTTTTAATTTCCTAGTATGAACTCGAAGAGTCGTTCTGTCATTCTAGTCAATCTCCCTCCTCTCTAGTTTGTGTCAACTAAACTATCGAGTCTATTTTGAATTCTAGTTATTAATAAAAGACATTCCCTTTTCTTATACACTTCTCTAAGGTTGTTCTACCTTTTGAATATCTCTCTAATTCATGAAATGGATCCGCAAACAATAATTATCATTAATCTAAAACCTTGCAATTGATAATAGAAATATCTAAACAATTGAGAAGGCCTAGGGGTTACACATTACTATCACCACGCTCATGTCAAAGGTCAAAGGACAACAATGGAAGAAAGTCAAAGGCATTATCATTCCCAAACAAAAGTGGGGCTACTCAATTCAAGCTTTGAGAGTAAAAACAAAAACAAAAAAAAAAAAACTCTCAAGCTTTCACAACCCTACAAAGAAGGAGTTTCAACCACACACAATGAAGTAAAAAAGGAGGCCTCTCATCTCCTCCTACAACGAAGATCAAATCCAAATGAAGAAAAATGAGACTCCTAACTTGAAGACCGTCTCCATCATCCTTAGATATCACTCATGAAGAAATCCGAAGAGCGCACTAATGATTAGGCCTTCTCCTCAAAACTTGTCAAGACATTTCTAGATGATTCACTTGCAAAAATGAACTGGACAAACACTTAAGAAATCAAAAATAAATACTAGGGTCCATTAAAGGTAAAACTATCTTTCTAGTACTTTGAGCCAAGTAGCGTTCTTCGTTGAGTCTAGGGGCTTCCTCTTCCTCACCATCATATGCCTTCTTCAAATCCAAGCATCAAGGCTAGGGGCTTTTGATCCTTTCTTTCCCTAGTCTATTCATTCTCGAAACGTACGAACTCCTCATAGTAAATCCACACTAGGGGCTATCCACTATGCCTCTTACTCTCATTACATAGTGTGGTATTCCCAAAGAGTCGATACTTGGAACACACTTTCCAAAAAGCCAAGTCGATAGCTAAAATGCCTAATACCTTCACACCCAAAATCTTGCATGTCTCGCCACAATAAGAGACAAAACTACTCTCCTCTCTCATCTGAGTCATCTTCGAGTACATACTATGTCAAAATTTTTTTAAAGAAACGCAAAAGAGATGCCCGCTAGATTGAAAACCCGAAAGGGCGGTCTAGGCCAAAATCAGGGTGCGTCACAAAAAAAATATAGAGAGAACATTCTTCAAATCATTTCTTCTTCAACCTTCCTTAAATCCAACAAGCGGGAGAGCACTCTTCTTCAAGTCAAAACAGCCTCCAAAGCCTGTTCACGAAGCTATCTACAACATACAAGATTCCTGGGGCTTGACTTAGAACACACATGAGATAAACTTTGGGGAATGGAACACGCCTCTCATCACCTTCACCGGAGACATTTGGACATGGAACTCTAGAGTTTTCAACAAAGTACGCTCGGCCTACTTAGAGCTTGCACATCAATGGTTGTCGGACCAAGTGTCGTCTCCCTTGACACGACATGACTAAAGGAACGATCTGGACGGATCATCTTTCACAAGATAAACGAGTCTCACATGAGAAACCATAAAAGAAACTCCGTAGCATATCATCTCTGCAGAAAACCTGATTAGGTCTCAACTTGTCAAAACAGGTCCCCACACACACATACAAATCAACACATACAGTTCATCACCAATAAACATCCCATTATGAATCCATGCTATTCACACTACTTACACCAAGGTTGACCGACCGGGCATACACATAAATTTTTCACCGCCACATGAGTCCAATTACAAATTAAAATCAAATCTAAATTGCTTGCTAGAATAGGTTCTACTTATTGTATTAACAAATACAAAAACCGATCCATGCTAAAAAAAAAAATCAACAGTGATCAGATGTTCCCCACAGAATTCAGAGACATCTGCATCCAGTACTTTCAATGTAGGAGCATTGATCGAGGATAATATTCAGTACTTTCAATCAGCTCCATGAACTGATCTGATTGATCGAGGATATTCAGAAGTCTACAAATCTACACCAAAATAAGATATTCTGAATCCAGTACTTTCAATGTAGGAGCATTGATCGAGGATAATATTCAGTACTTTCAATCAGCTCCATGAACTTATTGATCGAGGATATTCAGAAGTCTACAAATCTACACCAAAATCAGATATTCTGCATCCAGTACTTTCAATGTAGGAGCATTGATCGAGGATAATGTCTAGTACTTTCAATCAGCTCCATGAACTGATCTGATTGATCGAGGATATTCAGAAGTCTACAACAACACCAAATCAAGATATTCTGCATCCAGTACTTTCAATGTAGGAGCATTGATCAAGGATAATATTTAGTACTTTTAATCAGCTCCATGAACTGATCTGATTGATCGAGGATATTCAGAAATCTACATCAAACCGTCAGTACTTTCAATGATGAATTGATCGAGGACATGTTCAGTACTTTCAATCAGCTCCTTGAACTGATCTAATTGATCGAGGACATTTAGGGATCCAGTACTATCAATGTAGGATCATTGATCGAGGATAATATCCAGTACTTTTAATGTAGGAGCATTGATCGAGGATATTCCCCAACAACTTCAACATCGTCAACCGCGACGCTCTATCAGCAACAGAGAGTATATTCAGAATTGGGTCAAGGACATTGATTCCTCAGTATGGGTTACTCTCTAAGCTCTAAAATTTACTTACCGCACGTATTGCTTTCAAAAGGATTTTCAAAATACCTCAAACGACCGTTTTTGCGTGATTTTTGGAGTCGAACTACGTTTGGTCTGATTCCTTTCCAGAGGATACGTAGGCAGCTTTCTAGCATGACCATACCCAAAGTTCTAAATGGTGTCTTTTCTATCGACAACGTTACTTCTTCCATAAGTATCATCACCGAGGGGCTCTGTAGACACCCCATTTTGAGCTCACATTTATGATTACACTACTCTTGTGTCTCGCCTTTATGTTTGGATGAAAACCCGTTAGTTTCATCATGTTTTGTTAAGTTTCTATCTGACTCCATTAGTCAGGGGCTAAACTGAACAAAGGAACTATAGACAAGGAGAAAACAGTATTAAAACACTGGATGCCTCGTACGAGACATGAATGTCTCATACGAGACATCTCCTCTGTCTACGAGTCGATTCACTTTCCTTCTCCGTTTCGATCTCTTTATTGGCCAACACTCTCCTAATCCAGGGAATATCTAATTAGGAGACTTCCTAGACGATTTCCTACTGATTTCCTTACCTAATTAAACCTCTCCACCTCCAGACTTGGTCCCTAAGTAATCTAAACCAATAAATAAAGTGTCTTTCAACCCTAGACTATCCTAATGGTTCCTAATCATCCAAAAGGAGGTTAACAACTCTCTAATCGGCCCCTCTCTCAAGAATCCCGTTTTTATTCCCCCCTCACACCAAAACACCATCAAAAACTCATTTTTTTTCAAGCCAAAATCATCATAAAACTCTTGGATCATCAAGGCCTTAGTCAAGGCCATCAATTGGAATCTCAAGAACGCTTTAGGTAAACTCCTACACTTTTAATCTCTACTTCTCATTTCATTCTTTGTTTTAGAGTAGTGTAATCCCATCAAAAGGATCATCCTAGAGCCTCTTCAATCCAAAGAGATGGTTTCGAAGCACATGATCCAGCATTCCAATAATTAAGAAATTAATTATTGATTTTATTTGTTTTAATTGTTTATTTACTATTTGATTGAAAACACCTAAGCAAGACCAATCCTAGATTGGGTGGATTGAGTTCTCCTTGACCTTCCAAATCCATAACTTAACCCCCGAACTCAAGAATCTCACGGTCCGTGTTCCGTTCAACAACATGGTGGCGACTCTCAAATCTAAAAGGAAAAGCGAGGACCTTCTTCTCGGAAGCAAAAAGGGACGGACCTCTTTAATTTTTTAAACATTTTTTCTACACCTTTTTGTAAAAAAATCGCTAATAAAATATTATAAAATTGTTTTTTCTGTTATTTATTTTTTTTTTTAAAGGGAAAACTCCGTTTTGGTCCATTGTACTTTTGGGCGTGTTTCACTTTTACCATCGAACTTTATTTTTTTCATTTTTACCATCGTACTACAAACAATGGTGTCATTTTATACCAAATTTGGGTGTAAAATGACACCATTGTTTGTAGTACAATGGTAAAATTGAAACAAATTTGTGTATAAAATATCGAATTTGGTATAAAATGACACCATTGTTTGTAGTACGATGGTAAAAATGAAAAAAATAAAGTTCTATGGTAAAAGTGAAACACGACCCAAAGTACGATGGACAAAAACGGAGTTCTCCCTTTTTAAAAAAAATGAAACTGTGGACCGGCGGTTCCAAACCGCGCCGGTTTCCTAACCGTAACCGTAATGGGAAGAGAAACGGTTCGGTTACGGTTTAAGCTTTTTCAGAACCGCCTAACCGAAACCGTGTTTGGTCATCCCTAAGAGAAGGTAAAGCCTCTTTCCTTCGTCGAGAATACAAAGGCTCTCAATGAAGAAGAGAAAACATGTAATATAACGAGAAGTAAGCACTACTAGAAAAACAAAAAATAGCAACCACCAATTCGGTCTCCATATGACAAATCGGTAGCTAAATAGCCAAATGGAGACGAAATAATCGGTCTCTATATCATGGTCGCTAAAAACGACCAAATCAACTCGGTCGCAAAATGGAGACCAATAATCGGTCGCAATGTCAAAAATCTCGTCGCTGTTTTAGAGACCACCAAACGGTCGCCAAATAGAGACCAACTAACGGTCTCTAAATAAAGCATTATTGAGATCAAAACTCGGTCGCTATTTGTGAACTTAAAAACAAAAAAATAAGTGATTCCGTAGTCACATAGTATTTAAAAATAATATTCATTTTCAAATAATTATGAGAATATATTTATCCACTCATAATTTTATTGGCAGAAACGTATTTAATATTTTAATTTTCAAACATATAATGATGGATTTTTTTATTTTTTTTGCTGTTAATTTAAATAAATTATCCTTCTTTCTGCAACAACAATTTCAACCATACTCAACACCAATTGCCACCACCAACAAGTCACCACCGTCCATCAAAACCACCACCGCCGTCCTGCACCACCGTCCATCAAAGCCACCATAGCAAACACCATCACCACCTGTTCATCGACATTGCACTGTCAACACTCCATCCAAAATCTTCGTCACAAATGTGAGTACAACTTTTAAATTCTAAATCTGCAAGAAAAAATTCCTATACATCAAGAACAAAATCACAAACACAACTAGATCTAGAGAAAGAGAGAGAAAAAGAAAGAGAAACAGAAAGAGAGAGAAGAGGAGAGGAGAAAAAGAGAAGACCTAAGTAGATGAAGGAAACGGGCAAGAGCTTGATGGCGTTGGGAGATTGATGGCGCTGCTGTTGTTTTTTGTTGTGAAGTGATGTGGTCGAGGCGGTGTGGTCGAGGCGGTGTGGTCGTGGCGGGGATTTCAAAATCGAAGTCCTGGAACGATGATGTTCCGTCAACGGTAAAGAAGCATTGGAAGGAGGGTTAGGAAGGGAAAATGGTGAAGGGAAGACAGTGAAGGATGGCGGAGGTTGAAGGGCGGCGGCGCTGAGTGTGAGGGATGAGAGAAATTGAGAAGAGAGAGATTTAGGGTTCTCTTTGATGAGAGAGAAATGGAGAAGAGGTACTGGGTTTGGGTAGCTATAGGATAATTTAAGTGGGTGAGTGATTTGTGGCCGTTGATAACAATTAAATGAATGGTTGAGATGGTGATCCAAGTGAATATGATAGTTAAATGGGTGTGTGTGTGTGAGTTTTAGAATGTGAGTTTGGTTAGAATTAATTGTGAGCCATTGATTGTAACAATATGAACGGTTGAGATAGAGTAAAGTAAGTTTTTTTTGAAGATCCATGTGCTTTCTTAGTAACCAATGAACAATTGACACGTAATATATTTTTATTATTTTGTTATTAGCATTGTTATTAGCATCTTTATGTTTATTTATCCTTTTAAAAAAAATTGTTATTAATATTATAATGATTAATACTGAAAATAATAATTAGATAATCACCAAAAATATATAATATATTTTTTAGTAAATTTAATAATGAATAATAATTATAATGATAATAATAATAAATAATAAATGGATATTTGATAAAAAAAAAATTGTTAATATTTATTAATAATTAATACTTACTAATAAAAATAAAATCATAGTAATTACATATCTAACAAAAAATCTAATCACCTAAACCATCACGTAACTACCCTCGTTGTATTTACCACCAATATATTAACATCAGCACCACAACCACTTAACCTTACGACTGTCCCAACACTCACCACTAACTACCACGACTATGCATCACGACTACTTCACCATTTACCAAAACCATCGCCGCCACTTACCACCACCGCCATGTCACCCACCACCATCATCACTACTACCTCACCACAATCAAACTATCACCTCAACACTACCGACACTAACAATGATATCACCACCATTTTCGTCCGCATATATCTAAAAGTAAATTTTCATATTATTCTGGATAAAAAAAAAAATCATTCATTATAATAAAAATTGAAGCAATAAAAATGGAAACAAATTTGGTGATATATTAAAATTATTCGCTAAACATAGAATGTTTATAATGCTATTTAAAACCTTACATGAAGCATTTTATATTAATATATTACTTTTAATAAAAAAATTAAATTAAACATTAAATTAAATTATTTCATATAATTAAATGTTTTTTTTAGAAGTTCAAACATACATATATGAAGAAGAGAGAGAGAAGGGAAGGGGGAGGGCGAATGAAAGAGAAAGAGAAGGTGGGGATGCTGGGAGTTGATGAAGAGAAGGGATAGGGTTTTGTTTTTGTTTGAGAGAGAGAAAAACATTGTGAGCCTTAGATGAATTGTAAATGGACGGCTAAGATGATGAAGCATAATAATGATTATAATATAAATAATTAAAAAAAAATCACAATTAGTTAAAAAATGATAATTATACATTTAATAATATAAACATGATAATAATCAATTAATAACTAATAATAATTAAATAACAATAATAATAAAGGGAGAGGCTATTTCTACTACACAATTCACTTATCCACTACACTGTACCATAAATATTCTAAAATTAAACCCTAATTTTTAACCACATTAATGCTAAAACAAAAAAAAAACTAAATAACAATAATGACAATTAACTTGTTATAGTCTTATAACAATAATACCAACAATTTAAAAAAAAAAACAATATTAATAATTTTATATTTAATAGTTGAGTAAGTCTTATGAAAAATTTCTTTTACACTAAGAGATGTGTAAAACATGTTTTGCATTAAGAGATTGTGTTTTACATTAAGTGATGAAAATAAGTTTTACACTAAAGCGAGTGTAATACAAGTTTTTCCTAAGATTTCCACTTAAAAATATAAACATGATAATAATCATTATTAATAATCTAATAGCTAAAAATAATAGTTATAATTTCAATAATAATTATTAATAATACTCATCACCGCCATTTACCACCACCATTCTACCACCAATCACCACCATCACTAAATACTTTTACACATCATCGTCTTTACCACTACAACCACTTCACCGACCACTATATTCATTACTAAGCACCGCCGCCATCTGTATTGCTTCATCACCATTTCATCGCAACCATCAACGTCACCACCACCACTACCAAATTCGACGCCACTTACCACCACTGTCTTCAGCACCGCCAAATCACCTACCACCTCACTGCAAATCTAATATTACTTTCAAAACATCCCCACTAACAATGACATCATTACAATTCACATGCACATACATTGAATCAAAAATAAAAACTTAGAGCCGCCAATTACCACCACCACCAATGCCACCACCACTTCATCGCCTCCACCACCGCGACAACTCCCATTACACAATAATAATTAAATAATTGGCAACACTTTTTAGTAAATCATATTTTTCATGCGTTCAAAAATAAAATTTCATATTATTCTGTGTCAAACAAAAAAAATGACATTCATTTTAATAAATATAAAGCAATAAAAATGGAAACAAATGTTGAAATATTAAAATTATTTGAGTAAACATGGAATGTTATATAAAATGTTATTTCTTGGAAAGTTTTTTATTAGTATATTATGTAATAATAAATTTTAAAATAAACTTAAAATTAATTGTTTTCAATTAATTAAATATTTTGTAAAACCTTAAACATGTATAAATAGTGTGTATATATAATTGTTTTATAATTATTTTTTTGAAAATGATGGAGACGACTTTTTGGTCTCTAAATAGTGAGTAAAAATCGGTCTCCAAAATAGAGACCAAACAGTGGTAGCTAAATTCAATAGCAGTTGGTCTCTAAATAGCGACCATCTAATATTGATGATAGAGACCACTTCTCGGTCTCAGAAATAGAGACCAAAATATGGTCGCTAAATTGGTGATAGAGACGAATATTTGGTGTCTAAATAGATACCAAAAAGCGGTCTCCAAAGGTTGGTTGCTAAATTTCTTAATTCTAGTAGTGAAGGCAAGATTATGATATTCCAAGTAACGTGCACTTGAAGACTTTTACCAAATAATCTGAAGAACATCGCTATGAACATCACAATGTATAGATACCTGCAATCAAGGAAAACCAGATTGATTATGAAAGAGTGAGAATCTAAGAGGACCTCAACTCTCCTAAAAATCGTGTATGAGAAGAAAAAAGGTAATGGTAGATTTTGTACTTTCTAGCAAGATTTAAGTTAGGTTATTTTTATATAAAGTAGGATTATTATTCTTAGGTGGTATTTTATATTTAATGCACTTTACTTTATTTATGTATATTTATCTCGAACTAATATTTAGGACTAACATACTGAACCTAATGAGATCTTCCTAGTGTTGTGTATATCCGACTTATGTAGGGCTCGGTTGTTTGGAGTCCAAGGGAGGAAAAGAAGGAAGGAATCTGCATAAGAGCTAAGGAGATCAAGTCCAAGGGAGGAAAAGAAGTAAAGAATCTGCACAAGAGCTAAGGAGATCAAGTCCAAGTTGAAGAATGATTCTAGAGGCTATATAAGAAGATCACATTCTTCAACCTTGACACGCATTCTTGAAGCCATACCTCGAGAGATCTCTATTATATTTAGCTTCAAGTTTGTATTTAAGAGGTGTGTTGCAATCCTTTTGCAACATATCATAGGTTTTCATTAAATCTTAAAAATAAGATTTGATAGGAGTATTTTCATATGCTTTTCATATTTCACTTATTTTCTTTTGATTTGTAAAACAATATAGTGAAATCTTTTTAGTCGTAAAACTAGTTTGTTGGAGTTGAACCAACAGACGATTAAAAACTCATTGTATTCTTTTTATTTTTGTTGTGTATTATATTGGTTGTGTGTGGGGTTATGAACACATCTACACTCACATCCACTCTCTAATTTATGTGAGTTGTTTACTTGACATTCCTATCTACACAAAACTTCCAAATTACAACAGAAGACCGACGCGAGGCTAAGTCCAATCCTTGTACTCGATGAAATAAATTTAGAAATTCCGTCATCGCTTTGTCTCTTATTTGATTTAATAATCTAAGCAATTTGATTCGTTTTTTATCCCTTAATCAGTTGATAGCGTGATAACTTTTCAAAGTATTCCCAAATGGAGAATAACCCTCTCCTTTTGGGATAAAAGAAGAAAAATAAATAAATTATACCACATCTCTTTGGGTGGGTGGGTGAGTGAGAAAGGTTGCATGAGAATTGCGTCCATATAATTATTATAGTCAAGCTATCAATTGGCTGGTCCATTAGTAACAAATCTCTTACTTTTTTTTTTTTTTTTTTTGAGAGAAAATCTCTAACAAATTATTAAGTTAATAATATGTCCATCAACATAAAAAATGTTGACATTTTCCATTTATCTCGTATAAGAAAACTTTATAGAAAAGAGATAAGAATATCTGCTACCACAAATAAAAAGAAAAGGAAAGGATATAATGTAAGGAATATTTATTCCCAAATTCATTTTGAATATGACAAATTATCAGTTTTTTATTATTTTTGTAATAAAATATATAAAAACATACACAAATATTACTTATCACGCATAAGGGGGTCATTGAGAATGATGTTTACCATCAATTCAATTATGCAACCCACAATCTACACGTTCGGCCCCGCAAAATTTCATTTTCAATTAATTAATTAATTTAGTTGTGCAAACCAAACAACTCCTAAAGATGTTATTTTTTTTTGTTTTCCTTCTCTCTTTCTCTCCTTTCTTTCTTTCTTTTGTGGGAGTGGAAGGACGGCTTACACACGCCATATATATTACTCTCTCTCTCTCTCTCTCACACACACACACAAACAAATTTGAAGATGATGGCAAGCAAAGAAGGCGAAGCTACAAAACAGTCACAAGAGAGGTCAGAGTGTTGCATGTGTGGTGACCATGGCTTATCTTTTGAGCTTTTTAGATGCAAAGTTTGTCAATTCAGATCCCAACACAGGTGTGCTTAATCTTTTTTTTTTTTTTTTTTTTTTTTTGAAGTTGGTTTCAGTTTTTCTTTTTGTTTTTTCAATCTGGGTATTTTAATTTTTTTGTGATGTGATTGATATTAATTAATCTGGTTTTGTAGATATTGTAGCAATCAATATCCAAAAGCTGAGTCATATGGATTTTGTAACTGGTGTCTGAGTCAGAAAGATGACTCAGTTGTTGACAAGACACAAAACTCTTCCAACTCATCATCATCATGCAGAAACAGTGTTGAAGATGGCCATGATCATGATCATGCCACCATCAAGAATTGCAAGAAAAAGAGCAACAACCATCATGGGGGTCTAAAGGATAGAAGGGTCAATTCGAAAACACAGTTAAATGGTCCTATCAAGAAACAGAATTTCCCGGAGCAATCGCCCGCCTCGGCTGGCCGGAAGAGAATCATGACAAGCGGCAGCGGCGGTGGTGGTGGTGGGGTGGTGGAGGAGAGAGTCATGATGAGGAAGTCAAAGGTGGAGAAGACATCAAATGGTGGTGGAGGTGGGATCACCAAACAAGTGTTTAGAAATAAGGTGAGAAGATATAAGCTATTGGATGAGGTGTCTAGTCAATGAGTTGTTATTTTACTATTTTAGCCCTCAATTAAGGTTCATGTAGATGGTCTTTTATGGTCCATCGCATATTATACTCCCTCGGTCCCTAAAAGTTTTTCTTATTATTTTGATTTTTTATGGTAAACATAAATGAACGTTGACGTCAATCTAATAATCGCAATGAAATTTTAAAAATTATTATTGATAAATCATTAATGATTTGTCAGTTACAATTTTTAAAATTTCACTAAAATGATTAGATCGACATTAATGTTTGATCAACTTTTATTTATATTGACCATAAAAGTCAAAATATGAAAAACTTTCTGGGACATAGAAGAGAAAGTATATGTTAAGTTGATCCACATATAGATACAGAGAGGGAGTCAATGCATATTGTTGTATAGGAGTTTCCCGTGTAAGACTTTGAATAGGGGAAATTAGGGTTTGGGAAGGGGGATCATGACTTTGACTCATTTCCATCCACAAAACAACAAGATAAAATATTGCATTAGACTTGTATCAAATTTTGAAAAACTGTATTGTAAGCAATTTAGATATATGCAGATGCAAGAACCTCTAGACCCGGTCTAGGTGGGTGTAAAGTGTAATATGCCATTATATGGTGTTGGTATCTATTTCATACTCCCTTCATCCATTTATTTTCAGTCAAATGTTTTTTTTTTTTTTTTTTTTTTTTTGAATATATGGTGTTGGTATCTATTTCATACTCCCTTCATCCATTTATTTTCAGTCATTTTTTTTTTGAAGAATGTGGTTCACTTATTTACTTGCAATTTTGCAAATAGCAAAAATTGTACTTCCTCCGTCCCGGTTTAAGGTTCCTATTTTGACCATGCACGAGGATTAAGAAAAAGTGAGTGTTGTGAATATAAAAAGTAAAGTAGGAGAAAGAAAGTGGTAGGTAGTTTTTGTTGTGAAAAATTGAAAATGACAAGTGGTTCCCATTATCCATTTTAGATAATAAAGTAAAGTAAAAACCTTAAATTGAGACAAACAAAAATAATAAGAATAAGAATCTCAAAGCGGAACATAGGTATAGTATTTTATTTTATTTTTAATTTAGTAACACAACACTTTATGAGACAGGGGTAGTATCTTTCTCATTGCTTTCAACATGGATAGCTGTGATATTCTATACTCCCAGTCTCATAACAGAATACTCATTTATTTTTTAAAATGAAAATTATGAAAATATATTGAAAAGTTAGATATTGTAAGTGCATAAGAGAGAGAAAATGAAGTATGATTATTAAGTAAATAGTTGTTTGTGAGTATTACAAGTGAGTCTTATTAATAAAGAAGTACTTATATATTCTTTGTTTTGGAAAAATGGTACTGTCTATTGAGACCTCAAAATGACTAAATCAGTACTTTATTACGAGAGTATATTGTTATGTACGGGAATCACTTAATTCTTACTCACTCACTCAGTTTATTCAAAATGAATGTCACATTTTTTTCTATTTGATAAATTCATTTTGGTGAGATAGAAATAGTACCATTCACTAACCCTAGTTTGAATATTAACCAAATCAGTATGTTCATGTGTGGAATATATAGTCCATGCACAGAATAATAAGGAACCTGTCTTGCTTTGCCTACTGATAAAAATATAAAATATTGCAAATATTATTTATATAGAAAGAAAAGCATAAATAAGTGTTGCCGTAATCATCGATTCCGCCCTGAAATGAGGGCTTAGTGCTTTAATTTGATATTCTTAAAGGTTTCCAGTTTTAGACTAAACATGCACCTTTTGACCTGTGTTTGTGACTCATTTGTACTTATCATCTTTAGATAATTATGATATTCTTTCATAACAAGTAATTTCACTGTTTCAAAACATCTTGCACCACCTTTTTTATTATGTGTTTTTGTTAGAGCAATTGAACAAGACTTGATGAGAAAATAAAGCAATCACAAGAACACAGATTTACGTGGTTCACCAACTTGGCTACGTCCACGGGGAGGGGAGAGAATATTATTATCAATCTGGAGAAACGATTACAAGATCTCACTATTACTGCTACACGAATTATTGATCACAATAATTCCTAACTGTGCAACTGTAGAATTACAGATCTCTCTGAGCACTCTAATAATTTGTCTATGACAATCTGAGGTGTGATTTTAATCTAAACTACTGGCCTCTATTTATAGTAGTAAATTTTATCTCAAAGTCTCTTAGGAACTTGGAAACCTAGTCCAAAACTGACTTGGAAACCTTCCTTCTGCGCTCTGTCCCGGAATTACGAAATCTCTCTGTTGTTTAATCCTTTAACTCGGCGTCCCAAATTCAAAGGCATTAACCCAACAATCTCCACCTTGACTTTGAATCTCCATGACAACAAACCTTCCCCCCCCCTCGCCTCTTCTGCTATCTAATAGCTGCGAACATTCTGCAAGTCCAAACAATGTTGGAACTTGCTTCCCGTCACGAGTTTTGTGAACATATCTGCAGGGTTGTTCGCCGTCCCTACCTTCACCTTTACCCGTTTCTCATCCCTTAGGAAATGATATCTGACATCAATGTGCTTGGTCCTCTCATGATGAACCCCAAGATTGTTGATCAATCCCTTCAACCATATTCCTTCCTTAGCGGACTCTGTCAATGTCACGTATTCTGCTCTTATTGTAGACACCGTCACTGTTGCCTGCAATGTAGCCTTCCAACTGACAACTGATCCACCAAGCGTGAACACATATCCGGTCTTCGATCTTCTTGAGTCAACATCACCCAAATCTGAAAAACCCTTGACTGCACATTCTGTCCCATCTCCACAGACGAGTCTGACGTCGCTAGTGCGCACTGTAGTATACATCAAACTACCAACTGCACTAGCATATGATACTGGAGCCATATACTCTTTCTCCTCAACCGATTTGGGCCCAAACGCGACTGTATGTGCATTCACTGCACCCGGAGTATCTATAGTCTTAGTTGTCGACCCACCAAACCTTTCTGAAACTTTCTTGATGTATCTTTTCTGGGATAAGAACAGTTTCCGTTTGGCTCTGTCTCTATAGATCTCCATACCCAGAATTTTCTTCGCGTTACCCAAACCCTTCATCTCTGCGACCAATAAGCCTTTCGACTTCTGAATCTCTGACTTCTTAACTGTTGCTATCATATAGTTGTCAAATCTCTTGTACCACTGCCTAGGCGATTGCTTCAATCTACAAACTTGATCTTCCTTACCAGGAACTTGGAATCCTTCTGACTCTGTCATGTATATCCCTCCTTCTATTGCTAGCAACACTCTGATCGAAGTGTATCTGACCACTGTTGAGAAGATCCCATTGTAGTCCACCTCTTCTTTCTGTGTGAAACCCCTTGCAACAACTTGAGCTTTATACTTGAACCCTTCTGTTGCTGACATCCTTTCCCTTTTCTTGAAGATCCACTTGCAAGTCACAATCTTTCTGCCTTCTGGCCTTGTGGTCAACTCCCAAGTCTGATTCCTGTGAAGAGACTCCATCTCATCACCCATAGCCGCATACCACTGAGATGACTCTGAACATGTATCTGCTTTATTGAAAGTAGAAGGTTCCGTAAGAATGGGCTCCACTTCCTCAGCAACCAGCAGTGCATAAGACACCAAGTCTTCAAATCCATTCCTGAAATTAGCTCTTCTAGACCCTCCTTGTGCTAACCCATGTTCTTTAGGAACTGAACTTGAACTTTCTAGTGCTTCAGTCTTTGTCTCTGTTGGTGGATCCTGATTAACATCTGACTGTGGGACAACTAACTTTTCAGTATCTTGTTGCTCCACCTGTTTATCAACACCGCCAACACTTGAAACAATAGTAGATTTACCAGTCCATACCTCATAGGGAACTTTGAGGCCAATACCGGTATGAAGTCCATGATTAATCAAGTAACATGTTGTATTAAGCGCTTCTGCCCAGAAACGTTTAGACAACTCTGCATTGGAGAGCATGCATAACGCTCCCACAAGCCATGTCTGATTCATCCGTTCTGCTACACCATTCTACTGTGGCGTGCCTCTGATGGTAAGATGTCTAGAAATCTCCACCTCCCTGTAAAACGAATCGAACTCAGTGCTGCAGAACTCCAAACCATTATCTATTCGAAGCTTCTTGATCTTCTTCTCTGTCTGGTTCTCCACTACCGTCTTCCAGTCCTTGAAATTTCTTAGAGCCTCATTCTTGTGCTTTATGATGATGATCACCCAAGTCCTCCTCTAATAGTCATCAACGATAGACAAGAAATACCTGTGCCCCCTTAGAGATTCCTGACGAGAAGGCCCCCAACAATCTGCGTGGATGTAGTCCAGAACGCCTTTTGTGTTATGTATGCCCTTGGGAAAACTATTACGCTTCATCTTCCCTAGCATGTAATGCTCACAAAATTTAAGATCATCGATCTTATGGCCACATATAAGATCCCTCTTGGCCAACTCTTGCATCCCTCGAATGCTCATGTGCCCGAGCCTGATGTGCCACAGCTTAGACATATCTCCCTCGTTCACTTCTGATGATGCTACCATAGCTGACCCTGTAAGCGTCCTTCCTTGGAGGAAATATAAGGAGCCCCGCTTAAGGCCTCTCAGAACCACTTCTGAACCGTTACATACACTTACTGCTCCACCTTTACCTTTGAAGCTGAACCCTTTGCTGTCTAACTGACTAAGAGAAATCAGATTCTTTGTCATAAGTGGAACGTGTCGAACCTCGTTCAAAGTAACAAACCTACCATCATGAGTCCTGAGCTTGATCGAACCAATACCGACAACCTTGCAGACTGCACTGTTGGCCATGCTTATATCACCGCCATCCACCTGCCTGTAATCAGTAAACTGTTGGGTTTCGTAGTCACATGCGCAGCGGAATTAAGCATTTAAAATTTATGAAACCCAAAGCCCATAGATCCATTCATATGATTAAGTCAAATACAACAATATGAATACTAGAATACTAACCCTTGATGCCTTTGATTTTGCAACCTTGAATTCGATGGAGGCTTGAAATCTTGATCACGAACAAAGCAAGAATCACGAACTATGAAGATGATAAGTTTCACCCTCTAGCGATATCCACACCACGAACGAATATCAAGAACACTTGATCTTGGTTGCTAGACCAAATTATGAAACACGTTTTCATAATTAATATGAACTATATGGAATTTTCTTTGTGTATAATTTTGTTCTTCAATCTAGGATTTCTTAGAACAAAATAAACTCTCTCAAACTCTTTGGAGACTTGCACAAAAGCTTAGGTTCTGTTCTTGGCCGAATTTTGATGTTTATATACAAGTTAGACCTATTCCAAATAGGAAACTTGTGTCTAAACCCGTCCAAAATTCCTTTCCGAATCAAATTAGGAATCTGTCCCCGACAGTACTGTGCGGCCGCCCAAACTGAGGTGTGCGGCCGCCCAATTTCTTGTGCGGTCGCCCAGCCCATTTGTGCGGTCGCCCAAAGGCCCGGAAAAATCCAATTTTTCCAATTTCCAATATAGTCCTTATTTCGGATTCGTTCTATTGTGTGTGACCCTCTAGGATTATACTAAGTTGGCAATGGGTTCAAACATGAAACCATAAGATATGATTAGGTTCTAGCAAACCGTCATACCTACCCAAATAGTATAACTAGATACAAGTTCGCATTCCTTTTAGAACATGTCATAATCCCTTTGTCCACGATGTCATTGAACACAAGTCATGGTCAACAAGTCAACTTGTATTGTTCAATACTTTCTCGATTCCGAATATGTTGATAATCCAAATGACATTGATCCAATCAATCCATTTGAGTTTGGCCAAACATTTCATCAACATCATTTCTTCGAGGGGCCCAAGCTTGACATCTCTCCGAAGAGGGACAAATCCATTTGGCTTATTATTCTTCCCTACGTGAATCCAATCATGCCAATCATACCCTTTATAACTACCGTGTTAAGGCAGCGTTTGAATATGTCAAACATAATGTTCATCAAGTGGAAGACTATAATAACTTCATGTCTAAGGATTCAAATGACATAACTAATATGAGATTTATATATGACATCGACCATAACATAAATCTCATACCGCGGGTCATGTCCAGTACCTTGTTCCAAACAAGTACCCATAAATCTAACATGATCATCCATGATCATTTAGCCTTTATACTAGTGCTTAACAAGCTCTAGGGACGGAGATTATTATAAGCAAACACGAGCCATAATAATAATCTTATTATCTCTTTATCATTATGAATAAAATGATAACTTATACAACGTTTAACAAACGTGCCTAGGGCACCAACACCAACATAAACCATTCTCTCCTCGGACTGATATGGTAAGAAGCTCCTTAATCGAGAATCCACGCATCAGATGCGCGTGCTGATTCTGATGTGACTAGAGCATAATCCTCATCTGAACCGCTACCCTTGGCCACCATGGCCTCTGCTCTGACTGGTGCCTCGCCTCGCTTCTTTCTGGGGCAATCGAATTTCCAATGCCCATTTTCTTTGCAGAAATTACAAATATCCCCAGGCTTTGGACCCTTCTTGTGTGAAGAATTACCTTTATTGTTCTTCTTCCCACTAGAACCCTTGTTACCACTACTACTGCTAGCAACCAAACCTGATGACTGGGTACCTGTCTCATTCCCACTCGCCTTTCGGCGCAATTCCTTCGTCTTGAGAGAAGTTTTTACTTCCTCTAGAGAGATACCATCCTTACGATTTATGCACGAATCAACATAATGTTCATAAGACATAGGTAAGGATACTAAAATCTGCAAGGCTGCATCCTCGTCATCCACAACAACTCATATATTACGCAGTTCAAGTAATGCAGAAGTAAATCTATCAAGATGATCATTAATGGGCGTACCTTCTGTCATACGACAATCATACAGCTTCTTCTTCAGGTATAACTTGTTGGTCAATGACCGTGTCATGTACATATCTTCCAACTTTAACCAAGGACCGCTTCCGGATTCTGTTCCTGCAACATTGGTTAGGATCTCATCATCCAACTGTCTGATGATCTTGGCGTGAGCCTTTTGATCTAACTTCTTCAATGCTGCTGCCTCCTTCGCGGCTGTCTGCTTGTCCTTCTCTGACTCTTCTGTGGTGATCGCCTTACCCTTGGGATCCTTGCGATCCCTGATTGCAATCTCCAACGGTTCCCATAAATCTTTGTCTACCAACAAAACCTTCATTTTGATCTGCCAGAGAGAAAAACTATTCTTCCCATTGAACTTGTCGATCGAATCTGCGCCTTGACCCATCTTCTTGTTCTCTGCAGCGAAATCCCTGAATCTCTAACCACGAACCAAAGCTCTGGTGCCACTAAGAGAAATCGCAACAAGAAGCTCCAAACGCATACAATCGAAGACAAAACACCAGCAGCTTCTGTCACTACTAGAATCATAAAATTTCTCAACGGAAATATGGCTACGACCATGGTTTGTTGCCAAATAGCAACGGACAAAGTAATTTTGGCAACGACCTAGTCGTTGCTATTTTTTGAAAAAAATGGCAACGACCTAGGTGTAATTTGGCAACGACTTGGTCGTTGCTAATTTTTCAAGATGAATGGCAACGACCTGGTCGTTGCTAAAATTTAAAATAGGGACGGACATAAAAATAGCAATGACTTGGTTGCCCCAAATGTGAGCAAAAATTCAAAATTTGAACGGAAATCAAATTTCAAATTTCAAAATTTAATAATTAATAGTTATAAATAAATAAAAATGCATTTATTTTTTTAATAATTAATTAAAATTAATGTAATTAAAAATTAAATAACCAGGGAAGGTAAATAAAATTATTATTAATACATTATTTACTTTTCATATAATATTAAATTAAATTATTAATTATTAAATTAAAAATTTGTCCAATACTAATTTAATAATAATTAAATATTAAATTAATCATTCATTTATATAATATAACATAATATTAAATTAAATCAAGGTAGTTACTTCGAAAAATCTTACTCCATAATATCATAAGTAATTAGATAATCTGTATTGTTCAATTAATAATATAATATTAAATTTAAAAGTGGCGGCTATATTAGTAATGGCGGTTTTGTCGTAGTTGGTGGCGGTTATATCGATAGTGGTAGTGGGATGACAGTGATGGTCATGAGGTAGTGGTGATAAATAATGATTGTTTTGCCGGCGGCGGTCACTATTAAAACACTCAATTTATTTTGTAATTATTTTTATGAATAATATTAGTTGTGAATATTGTGGCGGTCGTAATGGTGGTGGTGGTGTTGATGGTGGTACGGTGGTGAAGGGGATGGTGGTGGTGATGGTAGTAGTGTATTATTACTAATTACTTCCCCCGTCCCAGTTTAAAGTTCTTACTTTCCTTTTTGGTCTGTTCCAATTTAAGGTTCTTAGTTGCTTTATTCCATAAATGAAAAAAATGAATAATGCTTTGGAGAATCTTGCCTTCAAAAAGTTCATTTAAATACAAACAAACCATTACTTTCCTAACTTACTTTCATCTACTTGCTTTATGAATAGTGTTTTGGACATTTATATCCTTCACTCTCTACTTTTAGTTCACTCTCTATTATAATTGAAATTATTATTATTATTATTATTATTAAATATTCAAATATTCTTATATAAAGTAAATAATTACTATTAATTAGACTAAAACAATAATTCTTATATAAAATAAATAATTACTAGTTATTTAAATACTAGTATTATTTTTATGACTAAAACCCTATTAAAATTGATTACAATATATGCCATGTGTCATGTACTCATTGGCTACTAATAGTGTACATGGATCACTTAAAGCCTTCTCCACTACTCATCATGACCCTTGGTTTATAAGATATCAATGGCTCGGATTCAACCAGTCAATTAACAAATCCCTACACAAACTTATCACCACACCATACCCTTTTCATATTCCTCCCCAACACAAACCTCCAGATATCCACTTTCTCAACCATAAAACAAACCTCTTCATCTTACTCCTGCGTCTGCCTCCGCCGCCTCCTAACCGCGTCCCTGCCGCCGCATCCCTTCCTCCCTCTTCCTTCCCCCGCCCCTCTTCGCCCTTATAGCATCACCGCTCGCATGATTTGATTCAGATCTGCGATAAAATGTGAAAGGTGGGTTCTAGTCGGAATATGGCCGGAAGTTGGCCATTATTTTCAGATCTGTCATAAACGGTGAAAATCGTGGGGAGAATCGTAAAGCCTGTCTCTCTTTTTACCCATTATTGTCTCTCCGTCTCCTGCCCCCAGCCTCCTCTCTCACCATGTGTGCATTAGATTTGTCTTGGTGTTGAGTATGATTTGATCTTGTATGAATGTTGCAGAATGATATTCTCTTTCTTCTCTCTCGACTGTGTTTGTGTTCGTGTGTGTACTCTTCTTTTGCTTTTTCTGTTTTTTTTTTTTTTTTTTTTTTTTTTACAGTCATGTTGGTGAGCTAGTGATGGTGATGATGGTCGTAGAGGTTGTGGTTGATGGCGGCGGTTGGTGGACGGTTGTGGAGGGTGGTGCAGGGTGGTGAATGGTGTTGAACGGTGGTGTGTAAAATTTAGGATTAAAAAGTTAATTATAGTAACATCTTCTATTAACAAATTTAATCCAACACCATTATTATATATATATATATATATATATATGGAGTATATAAACCTTCTCCAGAAACTATTGATTTAATAGTATTGAACAATTTTCTTTTGAAATAATTTAATTTAGCAACGGAAATGTTGTTTCCATTTTGATAAATTAGTGACGACCAAGTCGTTGCTAAATCTGGTCAACAGAAAGTACCAAATTTGGCAACGACCAGTATGGCAACGACTTTTTCTAAATTGGTAACGACTTTTTCGTTGCTATTTGGCAACGACCACGTTTTGTACCGATTAGCGACCAGAGATTAGGAACGACCAAAGTCGTTGCCAATTTCCAATTTAGTAACGACTTTTGCTATTTGGCAACGGATTTGTCCGTTTCTGATTTTAGTTTTTCTAGTAGTGTGTCCAGATACAATTTTGGATACTACGGACATCAAAATCCAATCTCCACCGTTCAGATCGAATATCTATGACTCCCGAAGCTACTCATCGAAAATCAGCATGATCCAACGGTGAACGAATGCGCTACGCCTTTTTCTTTACCGCTGCGCTGGATAAAAACGGACCAGAAACTGCTACCTTGTTTTTCTTCGATCTTGGATCTCTTCCGTCGATGCTAATTCTCCTTTTCAACCAGGCTATGATACCACTTGTTAGAGCAATTGAACAAGACTTGATGAGAAAATAAAGCAATCACAAGAACACAGATTTACGTGGTTCACCAACTTGGCTACGTCCACGGGGAGGGGAGAGAATATTATTATCAATCTGGAGAAACGATTACAAGATCTCACTAGAAAAACTAAAATCAGAAACGGACAAATCCGTTGCCAAATAGCAAAAGTCGTTGCTAAATTGGAAATTGGCAACGACTTTGGTCGTTCCTAATCTCTTGTAATCACAAGAACCAAGTTGATTTACGAGGTTCACCAACTTGGTTCATATATAATCTTATAATCTCTTTTCCAAACATTTAGTTTTGCACACTCATTTTAGGATAAATATTTCTTGAAAATAGACACTCATTTAAGGACAGAGAGAGTACATTTTTTTGTAAATTGAAACAAATATCCTTTTACATTTAATGAATGAATAAAATATCTTAGTAGATATTATAGATACTATAAATACTTGACATGTCGAAATTTAGACTCATGATGAAGAGAGTAATATCGTTTAAAGATTCGGGCTTATGATATGGATTTAAAAGTTTAAACCCAATATCCTCAATGTTCCGTGTTCCCTTGTTTTGTTATTTTTGTCAATGCTAGGCTTACAAAAGAAGTTTACAAAACGAATGATACAAGATGTGCTGGCGATAATTCATTGGATACATCGATAGTGGACCCGGCACACTCTAATTAAAAACATCAACGCAATTATGACATCTCATTTTGTAAGCCACATTTTGTAGCCATCTTTTGTAACTTTATTATTTCTCTTTTTTTAATGGGTGAGAATAGGGGTGGCAAATTGAGTATTTTGGATCTACCCATTTAAGTTAAAAACACCCGGGTATTCAATTGATTTTTAACTTTAATGGATAAACCCAAAATACCCAATTTGCCACCCCTAGGTGAGAATTACATACTGTTCTGACTCAAAATAAAGTATTTATTTTATCGTTTTAAGCGTCTTATTGTAAATTATTATTTTTCTGATAAGAAAAATATATACTCCCTCCATTCCATAACTATGTGCAAAAATTGCCATTTTTGGTGTCCCATAGATAAGTAACACTTTTCTAAAATAGCAAAGAATCTTTAATATGCATCCCACTCATTCTCTCTCCTACTTTATTTTTACACTCTCAACACTAATCAACCTACTATTCCCTACCCCACTTCCTCTCTCCTACTTCACTTTTCACACTCACAACAACTACCCACTACTATTCATCTCTTAATTCTCATGCAAAACTAATTTTGTGCACATAGTTATGGGACGGAGGGAGTACTTCACAATCTCTCTCATTCTCACTCACAATAACTATTTGTTTACTATTCTCTACCATAATTTCTCCCTCATTCCAACTCACACCATCTATTTTTTCAACATCTTTCCTTGATTCCCGTTCTTAAAATGAATGAATACTTTGTTTTGGAGTAAACTACCAAATTGACCCGCGTACTTTACGAATAACACCAATTTAACCACCGTACTATCTAAACAACCAAATTAACCTGCGTACTATCTATAAATTAACCAAATCAACCCAAATTACTAACTAATGTTAAAAGATGTTAAAAACGTTAATAACTTGACAAGTATAATTTTCAAATAGCCCCCTAAAAAAACAAAATTTTATCTCACTTTATTGAGCATAGCAAAAAAACCATTGTTTTAATTTTTTTGAACCCTACTGCTCATCTTTTATTTTTTTATTTTTTTAAGATTATCTTTTCTTAATTAATTAAAACGAACATTTTTTCTGAAAAATAATACTCATAACCTTCTTTAATGAAGGATTTTGTATTCAGCACAATACAACACTGCCTAGTGGCGGACATAGGATTTAGTATAAAGGGAGGCAAAATTGCATAAGGGGGCCAAAAAAATGTTAGTGTATTTTTATTTTACATCTAAGGGGGGGGGGGGAAGTTTACATCTGAGAGATGCGCCAAAAACAAATCCGTGCGGTCTGGACCCAAAGCGAACAATATCATACTAATGTGGAGTGGTGGGGGTGATCGCGGTCCCAACAACTGGTATCAGTGGACCGTGTGTGTGAGATATGTGGGATTTTCTCTGTAGTGACCACGCGAATGGAGCACTATGTGTGCTTTTTGTCGAAAATCTTCTCGATATTGGTGATCGGACGTTGTGTCCCGCAAATGGTGAATAGCGGCGGTACGAATAAACTTCGTTGGAGGTGGTCCTGGGTTTGAGTGGAGGTTTATTGGGGTGTCAACCCAAGTACCACATCGGCAATTGAAAAAATAATTGCTTAGTATATAAAAGGTGTCTACACACTCAATTAGTATGAGACTTTTTGGAAGATGACCCAAAAACAAAAATTCGTGCGGGCTGAACCCAAAGCAGACAATATCAAACTAATGTGGAGTTGTTGGGTTAGTCACGGTCCTAACACCTTTTGTAATGTGGATCCAGTCAAACGGATCTTGATGTGTTTTGTCTTTTTTTTAAATCACACACACACATATATAATATACTATATAATACATCCGTCCCATTCGAATTATGATAAATTTTTATTTTGGGCGTCTCATTCAAATTAGGTCAACCCAAAAATGGAAGTGTTTTATTTAATGAGACTCACATTCTTACTCACAACAACTTTCCACTCATTTTTTTCTACCCTAATTTTTCTCTCTTACTTTAGTTTTCATACTCACAACACCTACTCCACTAACACTTTTTCCTTAATCCCCGTGCCAAACTCAAAAATCCTAATTCGAGTGGGACGGATAGAGTATATATAAATGAGGATTTTTTTTAAAAAAATGTAAAAGGCCTTAAACTTTAATTTAAAATTTAAAAATATATAAGGCCTAACAATATTGTTAAAGTAAAACAAATTAGTAAAATAGAAATTTAATTTCACTAATTTAGTGAATGAAGATGTTAAAATATAAAACAAATCTTATTTAAAAAAAATAAAACATACAACATTTAAAAATAAAAATATTCCATTTAAAAATGTACTTCATTTTAAAAAATAAAACATACTCAATTTAAAAACGTGAAAATCTCGAGAAAAACTTGTTTTACACTTGTTTAGTGTAAAACATGTTTTATCCCGTAATGTAATACAGAATCTCTTAATGAAAAACAGGTTATACATATCTTTTAGTGTAAATTAGGTTTTACATAAGACCGACTCTTTCAAAACACACTCCTTTTAAAAACGAGGCTTGGACTCTAGGGCCCCTGAGCCCAAATTCAAACCAAAAATAAGAAAAGAAAGATACAAATTTCCCCATACACCCCTCACCAGCAAAAAGATGCAAGAAGACTAAAATGCCCTCATATCTCTTCTCACCATTACTTTTTTGCTCAAATCCTACTCAACTCTTATAACTTACACATAATTAACATATAAGAGTAAAAAATTACACTTTTTAAATATTTTTCAAAAAATAAATAATATTATTTGGTCAAACTCTGTCAAACAGCAGTCAAACTCTTATAACTGTCATATAATAAACATATAAGAGTAAAAAAATATCACTTTTTTCATTTTTTAGAAAAAAATAATAATTTTATTTGGTCAAATGTGGTCAAACTCTTATAACTAACACATAATTAACATATACTCCTTCCGTCCTGCTCGAATTAGGATTCTTGGTCAAATAATTTATACTTTGACCAGCAATTTGAAGAAAATAATTAGCTTAATGAAAATCTAAAAATATTTATTTAGTTTATTATTAATCGTGATATAATAACAATTTTTAAATTTTTATTAGCATTATTATTTTTTCTTCAAATTATTGGCCAAAGTATAAATTAATTGACCAATAATCCTAATTCGAGTGGGACCGAGGGAGTAAGAGTCAAAAAAAATATTTTTTCATTTTTTTAGATAAAATGAATAATATTACTTTGTCAAATTTGGTGAAACTCGGTCAAACTCTTATAACTAACACATAATCAACATATAAGAGTCGAATTTTATTTTTATTTTTTTCATTTTTTAGAAAAAAAAATAATATTTATTAGTCAAACTCGGTCAAAAAGTAGTCCAACTCTTATAACTGACACATAATTAACATATAAGAGTCGAAAAATTTCATTTTTTTTCATTTTTTTAGAAAAAAAAAATAACTTACACATAATTAACATATAATAGTAAAAAAAAAATCACTTTTTTCATTTTTTTTAGAAAAAAAAAATACTAATATCATTTGGTCAAATTTGGTCAAAATCAGTCAAACTGCAGTCAAACTCTTATAACATACACATAATTAACATATAAGAATTGAAAATTTTCACTTTTTTTAGAAAAAAATAATAATAATATTTGGTCAAATTTGGTTAAAATCTGTTAAACAGCAATCAAATTCTTATAACTGACACATAATTAATACTCCCTCCATCCTAGCACAAGTGAGACTTCTTTCCTTTTTGGTTCGTCCCACTAAAAGTAAGAGAGTCCAAAATGGAAATGTTTCAACCCCCTCATTCTATCTCTTTATTTTTCACCACTCAATTTATTCAACCAACACTACTATTTATCACAATCATTCTATCTCTTCATTTTCCACCACTCAATTTATCCAACTAACACTACTATTTACTCCACTCATTCTCTCTCTTCATTTTCTACCACATATTTTCTAGTTTTTCTTAATTAGTGTGCAAACTCCTCTAGTCCTACTTGTGCTGGGATAGAGGGAGTATATAAGAGTCAAAAAATTTTACTTTTTTCATTTTTTAGAAAAATATAATAACATTATTTGGTCAAACTCAGTCAAACAACAGTCAAACTCTTATAACTAACACATAATGAACATATAAGAGTAAATTTTTTTCACTTTTTTCATTTATTAAGAAAAATAATAATATTATTATTTGGTTAAAATTGGTCAAACATCAGCCAAACTCTTATAACTGACACATAATAAACATATAAGGGTCGAAAATTTTTACTTTTTTGATTTTTTAGAAAAATATAATAATATTATTTGGTCAAACTCGGTCAAACGGCAGTCATCCTCTCCTTCCTTCTTCTCCTTCAATCCTTCATTCACCCAAAAAATTCTTCTTTCTTCTTTTTTTTGTTTGTTTATTATCATCGTAGATTTTGTCCAACAACACAATTGTTTGTAATCTCAATATTGAGATTACATTGAGATTACAAACAATTGTGTTGTTGAGATTTTTATTTTTTTGTTAGATCATTCAATAAATTTCTCTCATGAGTTGAGAGCCGTAGATTTTTCTCCTTGTTGAGAGCCGTAGAATTCTCTCCTCGTTGAGAGCTTGTGATTGTAAGTTTGTTTGTTTGTTTGTTGTTTATGTCTTCTTGTAATTGCGATGGGTCTTGCATTATTTCACAATGAAGTGGATGCCATCATTACTGCACAAGAATGTTTCGTGGATTTTGAGTTATCTGGTGGGCGTTTCCTCGTCAACCCGGATTCTATACTACATCACATGCTCAAAGCAAAATTTTATATGAGAAGAGATTTGTTAAATGTCAGTTTGAGGCAGTTTTCAAGTGTTCCTTGGAGTGGAATCCGGGCATCTCATGATCTAAATTGGAATAGTCTTTGTTGTAAGTTAAGAGATGGAGCCTCCGACCTTTGTGGAGTTTTGTCGTCTCTTTTGCTATTGTGAATGCAATTGATTTGTCGTTTGCTCAAAGAAAACCATAATAATATTATTTTGTCAAACTCGGTCAAACAGCAGTCAAACTCTTATAACAAGTGTATAAGACCAATTCTTCTGTTATAACTAAAGTATAAGAGTTATTTTTTCACATTTTTTCAAAAAATAAATTTAAAAATATAATATTTTAGTAATGTTGACTTTCATATTCGGTCAACACAACAGTCAACTCTTATAACTAACACATAAGACTTGTCCACCTCTTATAATTAACATACATAATTCAAAAAAAAAATCCTTTTACTTTTTTTTTTTTAAAAGCTAATGTTATTTGGCAAATTTAGTCAAACTCAGTCAAACTCTTATAATTAGTTTATAAGACCAATTCTCCACTTATAAATGAAGTATAAAAGTTACATTTCACATTTTTTCACAAAATAATTATAAATAATAATATTTTACCAATGTTGACTCTTATAACTGACACATAAGACATGTCCACCTCTTATAATTAACATATAAAAGTAAAAAAAAAAAAAAAAAAAAAACGTTTTTTTCAATTTTTAGAAAAAAAGTTAATATTATTTTGTCAAACTCGGCCAAACTCTTATAACTAGTGTATAAGACCATTTCTTCTCTTATAACTGAAGCATAAGAGTCATTTTTCACTCTTTTTTTTCACAAAATCAACTAAAAAATAATGTTTCTTAAAGGTTGACTTTCATATTCGTTCAAACAGCAGTCAACTCTTATAATTGACGGATAAGACATGTGTGCATGTTATAATTAACATATAAGAGTTAAAAACATTCACTTTTTTCATTTTTTTAAGAAAAAAATCGATATTATTTGGTCAAATCTCGGTCAAACTCTTATAATTAGTGTATAAGACTCATTCTCCTCTTATAATTGAAGTATAAGAGTCATTTTTTTCATATTTTTTAACAAAATAATTTTAAATAATAATATTTTATTAATTTTGATTTCATATTTTGTCAAACATTAGTCAACTCTAATAACTGATACATAAGACTTGTCTGCCTCTTATACTTTAAATATAAATCACAAAATAAAATTTTATACCAAACGTATAAGAGTTATGTAATTAAATATTGTACCAAAATAAAATTATTTAAACAATAAGGCTAAAATTAAACTAATACTTCAAATATAAGACCTACTCAATATTTACACACATGTGTTTACACAATTGGAGATTCCATCACTTTTCTAGACTAGAGACACCAAATCAAAGAAACAAACAAAAATGAAGGCCTCCAAGCTCATCACAACAGGAGATTGCCTTCTTCATAGTAACCTATTCAACCTCACTGGTGCAAATTCACGAACCAATACTCAATTTGATGAAAGATGGAAATTCACACCCAATACTCAATTTGATAAACAGGGCAACACAAGCACAAGCATTGGGGCAGATCTAAATTCATTGATCAAGTCCCTAACAAAAGGAAAAGAAAAAAAAAAATGGAAACCATAACCACATGGAGCTAGTAACCTTCCATGTCTGCATATTCGGAAGTGAAGTATTTCAAACCAAAAACCAAAAACGTTACAGAGATAGATCTCGCCTCCACACAACCGGATCTCGGCCGGGAGGAAAGAGAGAGAGGGAGAAGGAGAGTCACCGGCGGCTATAGCGGATTTGGTGCTGCGCGTGGATGCTCCGTTGACGACTTTAGAGATTAGGGTAATGCTGTTGATAGGAGATTAAGAAGATAGTAGGATGAAGACAGAAGTGGGGCAGTTGACCGGATCTTCCCAGATCTGTGATGGCGCCGACTGGAGAAAGCATTACCATCAATCTATAGAAATGGTGCGGTGACTGGAGAGAGGCGGAGATGTGGATCGGAGGCTCAGAGGTGATGGATTGACGATGGAAGACAGGTGAGAGGAGGTTGTAGAATAGCTGGGATTTATGGGTAATAAAATCTCACATGGGGCCTTTGCGAAAAAATTCCTTTTAAAAACATACTCCATTTAAAATAAAAATCTGACTTGGACGTGTTATAAGCATTTTGAATGAAAATGTCTAACGGATCTATTAGAAGATTTTTTTTTTTTTACCATTATAAACAAACACACACGAAATTTTAAAAAGATTGGGCGGATCTATGGCTGCGGCTGAATTGCGGATTTAGGCCTGTAAATTCAGGCCCGCTCCGTATTACTCTCTCCGTCTTAATTTAAATTAAAAACAAAATTAGGTTCAAGAATTAAAAAAAAGGTGATATGTTGTAAGTGTAGATAGTTTAGTAGGAGAGAGAAAATGAGGTAGAGAATAATTAGTGGGTAATTGTTGTGAGTATGACATGTAGGATCCACAAATAAAAAAGTATAAAAAATTTTACTTTTTAGGTTTTGAAGTTTAAAATAAGATATCTAAAATGAAAATTTTTAAAGTTTAAAATGAGACGGAGGTAGTATTTTGCAATGCCGGCCTGTTTTTATATGAAAAGAGGACAGATTGAGTTTCCGAGCTGACAGACTACAGATTGGCGGACCCGAGCGCACGGTCGGTGGTCGGCCCATGGATATGTGTCCATTTCTACCATCATTACACTCCCGAGTCCCGATCCACTCCACCCGCCAAATTAGTTTAACTTATTGGGAAATAATAAAGTTACAAAATATGGCTACAAAATGTGGCTTACAAAATGAGGTGTCATAATTGTGTTGGTGTTTTTAATTAGAGTATGCCAGGTCCACTATCGATGTAGCCTGTTAGTGCAGAACGCAGGTGTTACCTCAGATGTTGCCACTGACAGTCTAAGTGCTGTGACGAAAATAATTTGTAATTTGACATTTCTTTTCTAATATAATTTTATACTAATGTCCTAATATTATTGTCTAGATGTTGGTCCATATTTTCAGGTATAATAAAGTTGATTTATGGAGCTTAAAACATGGAGAAGAAATTAATGAAGAATTACTCATAAAAGCCGAGTAAATAAGGGAGTTACAAACATATTTAACATGTGTTAAATATGTTAAATATGGAGAAGACCAAGTCCAAAGTTTGTTGCTGATCAAATAGATGAAGTACAAGGCGTTGGAAGCAAGGAGTACAACAAAGTGAAGCTTAGACTTGGGTATGAAGAATTCAGTTGAGAGAATCAAGGAAGGAAGACCAAGTCAAGCTTGTTTTGTGGAGATAAGGCTTGCACATGATCTCCACCCTCCTCACACGATCACAAACAGCCCAAGGCTGTTATTTGTGTAGCCTCCAAGTCTTGGTTGGCTATAAATAGATGCTTGGATGAAGATTGAAGACAAGCCAAAATTTACACACATCCATAGCACAAGAACAAAGTACTTCTTGGCTCCTTTGTATCCTTCCTCCATACACTCTTTTCCACACTCAAATACTTCGGGTTTGAGTGTGTTTTGGCTAGGATAGGATCATCGTACTTTGTTCTACTTTTGGTTCCATATATCGTATATTGTACTAGCTATAGGGAACCTTTTGACTTTGTAATTGGTATTGATTATAAAGTTTTCGCCATTTAGGCATCTCAAGTTATATTTATATAACTTGAGAAAAATATATCTCTTGTGCTATTTATTTTTCCGCTGCAAAACTCTTATATTTTCGGGTGTGCGTATTCTGTCCGTCAGCGTGTGTTACCTGGGGTGTTACCTAACACTTGAGGTAACATCTGTTCTCAGAAAGTCATTGACAAACAATTTCAATTGGCACCAGAGCCCGGTCACTTGACATACTAAGTGATTCGTTCCAGATTTGTCATGGCTTTCGATCCTGCTAATCCTAATCAAAAGCGTCTTCCTGTTTTAGATGGCTCAAATTATGCTTATTGGAAGATCCGCCTACGCTCGCATATCAAATCAATTGATCTTCGGGCATGGCGATCTATAACAAATGGTTACTCTCTCCCTATGTTACCTCCAGATGAAGATGGTGACGTTCAAGTCAAACCTGAATCGGAGTGGACTAATGAAGAGATTACTCTAGCTAATTATAATGAAAAAGCACTTAATGCTATTTTTGAATGGGTTGATATGCATATTTTTAAACTTATTCAAAATAGTTCCACTGCTCAAGAGGCATGGGACACTTTACAAAGATTTTGTGAAGGTGATTGTAGTGTGCGTGATAATAAGCTTAGAACTCTTACTGGCAAATTTGAAAGATTGAGGATGGGTGAAAATGAAACGATTTCATCCTATTTTGAAAAATTGTTTGATATTGCAAATGAGTGTCAACTTTTGGGTGAACCTTTTACCAACAAACAACTTGTTTCAAAAGCTATTCGAACTCTCCCCGAGAGGTTCAATATGAAAGTTTCATCTATTGAAGAAGCTCACAATCTTTCTACAATGAACATCAATTCTTTAATGAGTATTTTGAAAAATTTTGAGTCAAATCTCCTTGAACAAAGTGAGGCTTCTAAAGGGAAAATATTGCTTTAAATGTGCAATCCTCAGATTTTTCAAATGATAATGAAGATGAAATTTTTGAAGAATTGGATGAAAGTGCCAGTGTTGCTTTACTTGCTAGAAAATATAATGCAATGGTTAAAAAGTTTAACAATGAAAAAGTGCAGGTAAAAGCAAAAGAGAAACAAACCAAGGTGTATGATTCGATGCCAAGAAGGACGTTCCCATCTACTCAAAAGTCAGCCCCTATGCGTAGAGCATCCTCAGATCAATCAAGGTCTGATCCCAAATACATTGATTCAATTCAATGTCATGCTTGTTCGGGATGGGGTCATTATGCAAACGAGTGTGCCAATACACTACGGAAGAAGGGAAAGAACCTATGGGTATCCCTGAGTGACAATGAAGATGAGGGTTCAGTCCAGGAAGAAGAACCAGATCAAACAACCATGTATGTCACAGTCAGTGACTTGCAGACTGAACATGTTACCAGAGATGTTATGTCAACTGAGATAACATCCGAGACCACATCTGTCAGGTATAACAATTTCAGTACTGATAATAATGATTGTTTCATGGTTTCCACTAATCTTGATACAGGAAGTTCGCAAGAGGATGAGATGAGCAAAGATGAGCTCATTGAAGACTTAAAAATCCTCTATAAGGATATGCTCAAGGAATGGAAGAAGGAGAACCAAATGGTTAAGACTTTAACCAAGAAGAACGATGGACTCAAGGCCTACTTGAACCGAATGGAAGCTCAAGCATCCCAGAAAGATGCCGAGCTAGAAAAAGTCAAGGCCAAGTTGACTCTAGCCGAAACCACCTTGAAGAAGCTCAACACCGGATCGTCCAAACTTGATGAGATCCTAAAATTGGGTAAGCCTTTAAGAGCAGGTATTGGTTTCCGAGAATCATTAGAAAGTATTACTTCTTCTTTGTCTTGTAATGAACATAACGTAAATTTTGTAAAAGGTCACGAGTTTGATCAAAATTCTTGTTCAAATGATGTTTCTGACAAAGGGAAAGTGTGTCAATACTGTCACACTACTGGACATCTTAAAAATAAATGTACAAAGCTTTCAAAGAAAGAGTCCAGTCCAGATGTGTTACCTGAAGTGTTACCCAGCACTCCAGATAACACACACTGTCAGAAAGTCAAAATATCAAAAAAGAAGTCATGGAAACCAAAAGCCAATGTGAGATGTGATGTTGTATATACTGCCTTAAAAACAAATGTTGAAGGATCATGGTATTTTGATAGTGGGTGTTCACGCCATATGACGGGAACAAAAATGTTTTTAAAACACTATGAATCCGTTCAAGGGGGTAGTGTAACTTATGGTGGTGGGAGCAAGAGTAATATAATAGGTAAAGGAACACTAAATGTGAATGGTTTTCCTGCTTTAAAAAATGTCTTGCATGTAGATGGCCTAGTAACTAATTTAATTAGTATTAGTCAACTTTGCGATGACAACATGGAAGTAAAATTTAACAAGGACACTTGTGAAGTTTTTGATGGTACTAACAATTGTGTTATGACAGGAACTAGATCAAGTGATAATTGTTATCGTGTGGAAGATAAATTCGTGTGCAACACCGCACAAATTGATGTCACAAACTTATGGCATCAAAAGTTGGGACATGTTCATTTGAGGAACATTGATAAGATTGTTAAGTTAGATGCTGTTAAAGGAATTCATAAACTAGATCTTAAAAATCCTATCATTTGTGAAGATTGTCTTAAGGGGAAACAAACTCGTGTTGCCCATAGTGCTGCCCAACATTCCGAGCAACACTCTGGAACAACACACTGTTTTCAACTCTTACATATGGATTTAATGGGTCCAGTTGAGGTAGAGAGTTTTGGAGGAAAGAGATATTCTTATGTCATTGTTGATGATTTTTCGAGATTCACTTGGGTTTATTTTCTAAAAGAAAAATCGGAAACTTTTGAAAAATTTAAACTTTTACACTCCAAAATCAAAAACATGTTTTGTGCCTCTATATTTAGAATCAAATCTGATCATGGGAGAGAATTTGACAATGTTTTATTTTCTACTTTTTGTGAAAGAAAAGGAATACATCACGAGTTTTCAGCTCCTAAAACACCTCAAAAAAATGGGGTGGCCGAAAGGAAAAATCGTACTTTACTTGAAATGACTCGTGTGATGTTGTTTTCTAAAAAGATTTCTAAAAGATTTTGGGCCGAGGAACTTAACACGGCTTGTCACACAACTAATAGAGTTTTTCTAAGACCCGGAACCACTATGACACCTTATGAAATTTTGAATGGCAAGAAGCCAAAAGTTCACTATTTTTATGTCTTTGGGTGTGTGTGTTACATTTTTGAATGACCGGGATTACTTAGCAAAGTTTGACTCTAAAAGTGATAGGGCGATATTTCTTGGATATGCGGCAAATAGTCGGGCATATAGGGTTTATAATCTTAGACTAAAAACCATCCAAGAATCTGTTAACATTGTTTTTGATGATCTCTCAAGTATTTCAGGTGAAAGTGCTCAAGAGTCTCCTCTGGTGTTGTTAGAAGATGTCATACAAACTGCAAATGACATCACAGATGTTAACACAGATGCTGAGCAGAATGTTATCATCGATGAGACAGCACCTCAGGCAGCACCTGAGTCCAGTGATCCATCCGAGTCTGATGCAGAAGTTCATGATGACGCAAGAAGGGATCCTCCACCCAGAATTCGTAGGAATCATACTACAACTCAGGTAATTGGGGAAGTGAATGAAGGGGTCCGAACAAGAAACAAAAAACCCGTGAATTATCGGGAAATGGTAAGGTATGTGTGCATGTCAACCACATACACCAAGGTAAAACACTCTTGTTTTGTGTCATCCATAGAACCTAAAAATGTGATTGAAGCTTTAAAAGACAATTTTTGGATTCAAGCTATGCAAGACGAACTAGATCAATTTACCCGAAATAATGTATGGTTTTTAGTACCCTGTCCTATTAATACTAATGTTATTGGGACAAAATGGATTTTTAAAAACAAAACGGATGAAGAGGGTAATATTGTTCGAAATAAAGCTCGTCTTGTGGCTCAAGGCTATACACAAGTGGAAGGTATCGACTTTGACGAAACCTTCGCACCCTGGCTAGAATTGAGTCTATAAGACTTCTCTTAGCCATAGCTTGTTATCTTCGAATCACTTTGTATCAAATGGATGTTAAAGCAGCATTTTAAATGGATATTTAGATGAGGAAGTTTTTGTTGAACAACCTAAAGGTTTTGAAGATCCATCCCAACCAAACCATGTGTATAGACTTGATAAAGCCTTATACGGTCTAAAACAAGCTCCGCGCGCATGGTATGGTTGTTTAACTAGTTTTTTGCTTGAATATGGTTTTATTCGAGGAGAGGCGGATAGAACCTTATTCATTCTAAAACATGAAAAGGAACTTGTCATTGCTCAAATCTATGCTGATGACATAGTCTATGGCTCTACTTCAAAAATTTGTTTAAATGATTTTGTAGAGGCTATGACATCAACTTTCGAGATGAGCATGATGGGTGAACTAAACTTCTTTCTTGGCTTGCAGGTAAGACAACTACCCGATGGAATATTCATCTCACAAAGCAAGTACGCAAAAAATCTAGTCAAGAAATTCGGCTTGGAGGGGTCAAAAAGTTCCTCGGTTCCTATGGCTACTACACTTAAACTCGGCAAGGATGAAGGGGGAGAAGCAGTCGATCCTACCCTTTACCGTTCCATGATTGGTAGCCTTCTTTACCTTACCTCTAGCCGACCCGACATTATGTTTTCTGTGTGTGTCTGTGCACGATACCAATCCAACCCCAAAGTCTCTCATCTTAATTCTGTGAAAAAGATAATTAAATATGTTTCCGGAACAAGCGAATTAGGAATTTGGTATGCTAAAGATACAAATACAAATCTAGTAGGCTTTAGTGATTCGGATTGGGCGGGGGATATAGATGACAGAAAAAGTACTAGTGGGGGTGTTTTTACTTGGGTAATAATCTAGTATCATGGTATAGTCGTAAACAAAATTGTGTGTCGCTCTCTACTGCTGAGTCTGAATACGTGGCAGCGGGGAGCTGTTGTACTCAATTAATATGGCTAAAACATATGTTAGACGACTATGGGCTTGAGAGTAAAAATATGATCATGTACTGTGATAGTTTGAGTGCCATCAACATTTCCAAGAACCCAGTCCAACACTCCCGCACAAAACACATTGATATTCGTCATCATTTTTTAAGAGATATGGTTGAAAAAGGCTTAATAGCTATAGAGCATATTGATACCAAGTATCAATTAGCGGACATTTTTACAAAAGCCTTAGACCTTGAGAGATTTTCTTTCTTGAAGAACTCTCTTGGTCTTTGTAATCTCTAAAAATCTCCTGTTTTCTGGTGTTACCTCAAGTGCTACCAGCATCTGAGATAACACTTGTATATTATTGTTTTGTTTATGTTTTAGTCTGTCAATGAGTAGTATTTTCTATTCATTGATGGTGGCACATACTGACCTTTTTGTTATGGTAGGATAACATGCAAGGAAACATTATTGATAACATTCCCTATAAACTCAAAAGTGACAAAGTCACTAATCTTTTTCAAAGGCAAAAAGGCTAAAAAGCACTTATAGTATTTCCTTAGTAGCTCGGGGCACGGCGTTCGCTGCGACGATGCACTCTTGCCAAGGGAGATATTATCTAGTGATTTTGTACTAAGTATTAGGAACATGGAGTTCGCTACTACAGTGTATCCTACTTGAACGGTACAAATCTCTAAAACATGTTTACACTTAATAAGGACTCGGGGCACGGAGCTCGCTACTACGATGCTTCCTTGTAGATAAAGAAGTGTGAATTATGTTTATTTTTTAAAGTGCTTAAAGATGAAGAACAAGCTTTTAATATCTAAATTACTAAATTTGTTTTGCCTAAAGTATTCTATTTTGGCAAGCTTGTTTCACCTCAAATGCTTATTATAGAAGCATATTTCTGCCTCATGTGTTCAAAATGAGGTCCATCTCGCCTTAATTGCCTTAATATAAATTCAATAAGGGATGTTTATCACGAATGTTATCTTAAGTGTTACCATTATTGCCATCAACACATTAGTGTGTGCTACATTCGTTTTTTTTATTTTATTTTCAGAATTGTTTTTTAAATTTTCAAAGTTTGAAAGTCTTTTTATTTAAAGAAAAAAAGTTTACAATTTTGAAAAAGTCTAAAACAAATCTTTTACTTTGGTAAAATATAGTTGTAACAATTTCCCTAAAATTTAGGAATCTATCTTCAAATTTTTGAGAGATCGTTACATCATTAATTTTACCGTCTTAATTTTTTTCTTTTCTTTTTTCGTTTTATTTATAAAAAAAAAAAAAAAAAAAAACAGATGTGTAGGGAGTTGGTTTTGTGTGCTCATAAATAGGGGGAGTTTAATTAGGATAGTTTAAATGTGAGTAAAAATAGGGGTCTTAGTTAATTTAGATGATAAGAGTTAAGTTTAAATTAATTTCCTCTCCTAATTCACATTCCTTAACCTTCTAAAATCCTATCCCTATTTACTCTCTCTTTCTCTCTCAAACGCACCTATATACTCCATCCTCTTCATCGCTTTTTCTCTATCTCAGCAACCTTCCCCAAAATAAAAAACCCTTCTAAAAAAAATTCTCCTTTTCTACCTCTCAAAATTCAACAATGGCTTCACCTTCCCAAAACCCTAACCAATCCGCACCTCAAGAGGAGTCACCGGGTGTTATCTCGGGTGTTACTTCACCTATGGACATATCTCCCATGGTTTCTAATTTCTCTCCATCTATGGCTATGTCCATTGATGATCCTTCCATGGTTGCTACTTCAGTCCAACCTACCCCAACCGTGTGACTGCCTCTCAACCACCTGTTACCGCCACCAAAAAACCTAAAAGAAAAGCCCCTTCTTCTCCAAATCGGTTGCTTAACCATCCAAGAAGACACCATCGGCTTCATTAATTTGATTTCTTCCCAACCAGGGGGAGATAGTGTGCTGGTACTAGTGCAGGTACTCGTGCTGCTACTGATGCTGTTGGTGATGCTGGTACAACTCGTGCTGCTGAAGATGTTACTGTAGATGCTGGTACTAGTGGATGATGGATAAGAAGAAGAAGAATAACCTTGTTTGAAGGTTGATGTTGCCACAACTCTTGGGCAATGGTTTTTCTTGATACTTTAAAATGGTTTCAAAACAATTTCTGTTTTTGATTGGTTTGGTTTTTAAAACAATTTGTATTTTAGTTCTTAATTTAGAACTTTAATACTTTGGTGGTTATGCTTTGGTTTATGACTTGTGGTTTTGTGGATTTTAAAACTTTGATTTACTTTTTGTTTTAAACTACTAATTGTTTTAAACATGGTTCTACTTTACAATTAGTATATTAAGTAAATCTTTGTTGTTTCGGTTAACTCCATGATTAAGGGGGAGTTAATCTTTGGTGAAATGCTCTGTTATACTGCATATGGTTAACTTGTTTTTGCAGGTACCAACACTTAGGTGATTGGAAAGAAATCTCAAATTAAGGGGGAGATTGTTAGTGCAGAACGCAGGTGTTACCTCAGATGTTGCCACTGACAGTCTAAGTGCTGTGACGAAAATAATTTGTAATTTTGACATTTCTTTCTAATATAATTTTATACTAATGTCCTAATATTATTGTCTAGATGTTGGTCCATATTTTCAGGTATAATAAAGTTGATTTATGGAGCTTAAAACATGGAGAAGAAATTAATGAAGAATTACTCATAAAAGCCGAGTAAATAAGGGAGTTACAAACATATTTAACATGTGTTAAATATGATAAATATGGAGAAGACCAAGTCCAAGGTTTGTTGCTGATCAAGATGAAGTACAAGGCGTTGGAAGCAAGGAGTACAACAAAGTGAAGCTTAGACTTGGGCATGAAGAATTCGGTTGAGAGAATCAAGGAAGGAAGACCAAGTCAAGCTTGTTTTGTGGAGATAAGGCTTGCACATGATCTCCACCCTCCTCACACGATCACAAACAGCCCAAGGCTGTTATTTGTGTAGCTTCCAAGTCTTGGTTGGCTATAAATAGACGCTTGGATGAAGATTGAAGACAAGCCAAAATTTACACACATCCATAGCACAAGAACAAAGTACTTCTTGGCTCCTTTGTATCCTTCCTCCCATACACTCTTTTCCACACTCAAATACTTCGGGTTTGAGTGTGTTTTGGCTAGGATAGGATCATCGTACTTTGTTCTACTTTTGGTTCCATAGATCGTATATTGTACTAGCTATAGGGAACCTTTTGACTTTGTAATTGGTATTGATTATAAAGTTTTCGCCATTTAGGCATCTCAAGTTATATTTATATAACTTGAGAAAAATATATCTCTTGTGCTATTTATTTTTCCGCTGCAAAACTCTTATATTTTCGGGTGTGCGTATTCTGTCCGTCAGCGTGTGTTACCTGGGGTGTTACCTAACACTTGAGGTAACATCTGTTCTTAGAAAGTCATTGACAAACAATTTCATAGCCTATGAAATATCGTCACAACATCTTGTATCCTTCATTTTGTAAACTTCTTTTGTAAGCTTAGCATTGCCCTTATCGGGCTTTATGCTTGTGAACATTAAAAAGCGCACTTTATTTTTAGGCCTTAACACTGTAAAGCCTTATAAATTTCTGCCAGCTCAATTACCATTTCTTGAGTTTGCTTCAGACAAAAGCCCAAAACATAAGGCCACAAAAATCAGCTTCTAGGCCTTTAACACTGTCAAGTTACCTTGCTTTCTTTTGTCAGTACAAAATATTTCCTCAGTCGAGTCTTACTTTCATTTTTAGTCTATCTCATTTTAAAGTTTTTCTATTATTTAAATTAGACAATAGGACCCACTTGTCATTCTCAAAAAAATCTCTCTACCTACTTTCTCTCTCCTACTTTACTTTTCATACTCATAACATTTATTTTTATTTAATCTCCGAGTAAAGTCAAACTAAAACTTTAAAGTAGGACGGAGGGAGCATATGTTTAAAACCTTACTATTGGACTTAAGAGAGAGCAAAAAAAAAATGCACAATCTTCATTAATTCTATCTAATTATCATCAAGGAAAATTCGGGGTAAATTATATGTAGCGAAATAGTTAAGTTTAAAGAAATAGAAACAGAAATGGGGGCAGGAAGGAAATGGTCCATTTATAAGAATAAGCTGATTAATGATTAATCGTTCTGATTTAAGGATATTGCAGTTATCAATTAGTCCATATAGATAGTTACATACACTACCGGTAACTCGTGCTTTGTACATGAAACTAATACTATGTTTTAAAAAAATTATTTTAACTAATATAGTAATTATCATTTTAATTAATACTATTTTTGAAAACAACAACTTCAATTCATTAATAATATGAAAATAAACGGCACTCCACAAAGGCCGAAGGCTCATCCCAGATATCCATAATAAATCCATTTCTTAACCCACAACAATGATACTTTCGATATAAATTTTGAAATTTACGGATTCTACTCCAAGTAAAACTTGGAAACTGCCCCGATTCGGCATTTAAAAAATCTCTCTTCGGATAATATTTCTCTTTGAGTACTTGATATGGAGAATCCGAGTTGGCGAATAAACACCCACCAAATATTTCAAAACCTCAAAACTATGGATGGCCAAAACCGGTTCCGGGCCCGGTTCCGGTTCGGCATATATGTGACCCTGAACCGGCCCGTGCTTACCCCGGGTTCCGGTTTCGGTTGGCACAATCCGGTTCCGGTCCCCCCTTTAAAATTATTGAAAAACAAGGGATTTTCGGTCCGGTTCCGGTTTCGGTCCGGTTCGCCATTTATGTGAACCGTAACCGGCCCGGATGAATGGCGGTTCCGGTTACTCCGGTTCCGGTTTATTCGCCGGTTTGCTCCGGTTCCGTGCTTTTCCGGTTCCGGTTCCGTTTGGCCATCCCTACTCGAAACATCTTTGTGCAACAAGAACAATGTCATCCTTTTTGTTTTGAGATGATGTGAGACTCGTCATTAAAGATTGAATTGCAATTGTCCCTACAATAACAAACAAACAAACCAACAGACACACAAACACAGGCTCTCAGCGACGGAGAGAACACAAAGGCTCTCAGCGACGGAGAGAACACAAAGGCTCCCATAATGGAGAGAAATTTATTAAACATCAACATAAAAAAAATTGAAAATAAATCCCTAATTTTGCATTTATTAATTGACAAATTGTCAAATAATAAATACAAAATTTGGGATGTTAATGATTAATCAAATCAAAATTAAAATAGCGGAATGAAAATCAATGATTAATGTATATAATAATAATAATAATTATAATAAACTAAAACTATTAATAGTAATAGTTAATTGATATAGTAACTATTATGATTAATTAATATTAAAAATTAATAATTTAACTTATATAATAAATATTATAATTAACTAATACTAATAATTGTAATAGTTAATGTATATAGCCTATTATAGTTAACTAATATTATTAATTATTAATAGTAAAAACTAACTTATAAAATAACCACTCCCTCCGTCCCAGTTTAAGGTTCTTACTTTCCTCTTTGGTATGTCCCAGTTTAAGGTTATTAGCTGCTTTATTGTCAAACCCCGAAGTCCGACATTGGACGAACCTTGAGAAGTGACGAACGAAACCGATATCAATCAAAACCTCAAAATGAGAACTGAATTTTTCCTCCTCTTATAAACCAACTGAAATGATACAATACAAAATTTTGAAGCGAGTACATCAGAGCAACTATCCTTTGACCAAATTCAAACATGGAACAACTCAAATATTTACAAACTCTAAAACTGTAACAACTTTACAAAAGTTATCTATGCATAGCAAAAACAATACATGTATCTAAAGACGTAAAATCCACTAAAGCTTCACAACTCTACTGCAGAACCTTCATGTCTCAACGACACTCCACCTGGAAGGGAAAGGGTTAACGAAAAGGGTGAGCACAAATTGCCCAGTAAGAGACTTGCCAACACAAAGGTGTGTGACACTGTATAGAAACCTAACCAAGAACAAACAGCAATAACGAACCCAACCACCCGATATATAAGTTAGGACCGAAAGAGTACAACCGAACCAAATTCCAAATCAAAGTTCCGAAGTCAAAGTCCACTACACTTGAGCTGGCCAAATGCCCAAAGTCAAAGTTGACTCTTCGTCATAGTGTCACTTCCGCAAATGATACTATGACTAGGAGCCACAAATATAACAACCGGTGTTAAAGTCATCTCTTGTTGAGGAATTCAAATATCAAACACTCAAAGCGTAAATGGCAGAGTAGCAAAAACGAATAACCGAATCCAAATGAGTTGATCCAATAAATGATCACGAATAACAAAGCAAATCAATACCATAATTCCGAAGCCAAAGAATTAAAGGGTACTAGGTTGACAAGACCCTTACCTCAACTCCGAACTAATCCAAAACAAAGTAATCAACTGAGCTTAAACGACTCAATCAATTTGTAGATTCCCCAAGCCCACAACTAACTCTCGTTTTCTTCTATTTCCTTCCTTTGTTTCTCATTTTCTGTATTTTCTGTTATTATCTTTACTCATTTATCTCTCTTATTTTTTTTGACGGAACACCATAAGGCTAAAGTTATAAACAAAAAGTGATTTGTTTTCTTTTTATAGCAATCTAAAGTTCCAGATGAGTCATAAGTAGAGCATGGAATCCCCTCCACCTCATGCTCAATTAAAAACACTTGCTGTCATTTTTTTTACCAGCTTCTTTATCTTGTTTGTTTTCTTTTCATTTAACCAAATTACTCCCTCTGCCTCAAAATAAGTTGCACCTATTATTAAGTTACACCAATTATTAAATTATTATATTTAATTATTTTTAAAAAGTTACTCTCTTCGTCTCAAAATAAGTTGCACTTATTATTAAGTTACTATATTTAAAATAATAGCATAATTAATAAAATTCAAATTCAAATTATTCACTAATGCACATATAAAAATATGGTCAAATATATACACGCAATATAACTCGATTAACCATCTACAAATTACCAAAACCATATTATAATAAGAATAATAACACAAGTTCTAAAATACCAAAATCAAATTGAGCAATCAAATGGACACATTTATGTAACTAAATTTATACATGAAAATCGAATCAAATTATCGGGGTGTCACATCCTCCCCTCCTTAAAAGAATTCAATCCCTGAAATAATCGATGTCTTAAACGATTAAGTAATTTTATTTTTTTTTCATTATACCTCTGATCTCTAAGTATTAGAAGATGACCGTAGGGGTCAAAAAGAAAGGAAGATGAGTCGGTCCTTGGTCAAGATAAAGGTGGAGGGATCCTATATAAGGTGGCTTTTTGACTTGAAGTGAGTCGGGTAAGGTTTGACATGGGTAGACCAAGAGGTGGGTCATCTAAGATTGGCTAGCTTGACTAAAGGTGGGGTCAAGATGAAGGATTGACCTAGATGGGTCAAGGTGACGGGTTGACCTAGACGGGTCGAAGATGGGGTTGAACTAGACGTGTCGGTGATGGGTTTGACCTAGACGGGTCGATAACGGGTTGACCTAGATAGGTCGATGATGGGTTCGACTTAGAGTTGGTTACGGTAGAGTTGACCTAA